>JXSR01S024529.1:12330-36798 GCA_000969725.1 Ophiothrix spiculata
CGTGACGTCATCTAATTTCACACTACCGATTGGATAGTGCATCAATTATGCAAATTTATACCGTAGTAAATGACAAATTGCCCATTTAATTCCCACGAGCAAGTTTGCGCCATCTGTCATTATGGCTTAGTCCGCATGGTTCGCAGTCTCTAAGCTGGGGAAGTGCGCGTTAATTCTGATCCGGTGTTTAGATAAAGTATCATCGCTTGGGAAATAATGTAGAAAAAAGACAAGTTAGAGATTTGTGGAAATTTCGGAAATAACGCTATGAGTAACTAGCGTTTTATTCAAAATACTTATCAAAGAAATTGCACCAAATTCCTGGCATATTGGTTTTTAAATTTTATCTTAACACATAATGGTGACTTTACATAACTAAGAGCCCTTAGGAACAACATACATGTAATAGCATGTAAAATTATACTCCATTAGTTGATTGTTTCCTTACGACGTCATAACATGAAACCAAAAGAATAATACTCTTTTGTTATAGAGAGGACGAAACACCAGAAACTTTCAATTTCCGATTACAGAAGTCCGTTGTACATTTTACCTTTCCCCCGTTTACCCCCTTTTATTGAAAATTTATACTACGAGTATATATGATTTTTTTGTTGTTGAAATTTCCTGATAAGTAGACATGGATTATTAAGACTTAAATATCCTTCAAGTCTTAACCATCTGCATATTATATCTAGTAAACATGTGACTAATAATGTCCTAGTTGTATCTGAACTTTATTAAAGTAATGAATTAAAACTTTTTTCCTCAACATTTTTATTTTGAAATCGTTAATAACATTATGAAGAAGATAAGAAAGACAAAATTCAGACTTTCTTCTAAAGACACAGCTAGCTATATCAAATGTAAATGGATATTGCTGTTGAATCTGTACTACTCCAAAAGAGGGAAATAGTGAAATCTGTTTTCTGCGAATATGATTTGTAAATTCAAGTCTTTAATTTTATATGCAATGCATGTTTTGCACTTTTCTAATGATAATGTTTCTTAAATCTTGGAACATGTGAATATGTTTCTATTTCAGTTTTTATCATTATCATTACCAACATTGTAGATCTGATTTGTGAATTACCCGACAGAATTTTGCCTTTTCTTATTTTCAAAATCCAGAAAATAAATGAATCTGATTGAATTATAATTCTTATTAAGTTATGAAAAAACGTTATCGGGGAATTCATGTTTATAGTTAGAATAAAAAGGCCAATTAGGAAATGATTTAATTTACACCTTTATAAAATAACGTCAAGAGTCTGTTCCATCATTTGAGTTAATAGCAAGATGCTTTTTTTGTCTTAAATGTAGTGATTCATTTTTTAGTATATTTGGTCACTCATTTGATTGAGGTTACGCAGTTTAATAGTAAGACATATGGACACATTATTTGACTAAAATTGGCTCTAATATAAAACTGGATGCCAGAGCTGATTGCACTACATCTTTGTAACGGGAAATGTAGGTGTGCATGCGTAGTATGATTGCACCCGCCATTCAAAAATAATTTGGAATACATTAAGGCTACAGTCCATAAAAACGTCTCGCTCGGCTGAATGTCATGTTTACTGCAAGTTTTTACCTACTTACACCTATCGGAATATCACAATTTTTAGCGTGCATATTGAATAGAGTCTCTAGTTTATACATGCAACTTTACTTACAAAATATTGCCTATCAGAATATTTTGAAATAAAATACAATACAATGTTAGGAGTACATAGTATTTTAAGAGTCATAAAAAAGACACTTCATGTATATATTTTTTATAGTTGAATATTAATTTATATTTCTAATTATTTAGTTACTGCTTCAATTTTATGAAAAAAGGAAAATACATATATTCAAATGGCTGAAGTGATTTGAAATATAGAAAACCCAAAACAATACAAAGCCTCGTTTTGTTTTCTTAATACCCGTTTCATTATGCTTCTACAAATAATGACTTTGCAGTTAAACAACAACAATATGTGGTGATAATTTAAGCGTAAAACCGTGCATTTTCCGAGATCATCAAAATGATCAAGTGTTTATTTTACTTTTCGTGGTACTGAAAAATACCGTATCAATTTCAGTAGGATTATTTAATATCATTATTCTACATCGTATACTTCATCTAGACTAAAGGATAAAAAACACATTGCTGTGTTTGTATCTTAGCTTATCTCCGGTTTATTATTTGAATTCACAGTACCAATGCTACTTACAAAATTATTTGATGAATTTTATTGGCATTGTGTATATTTTGATCATTTATCTTTTTTGTCAAAAACTGACGTCACCATCATGTCTATCATACCACTATTGTACACTATGCTGATACTATTTTTGAGTCAATGGCAATTTTATTTAATAGGGTTGATATCAGAGGGGAGTGGGGTGTGAGTCAATTTGCATTGATTTGGTTCCAAAGATCAACATTTTACGATTGATTTCTAAATCGCAGACCTATCTCTTGGGATGGTAGTACTTATCTTATGATAAAGGAAGAAGAGCGAGAATTGGCAAATTTAAGATCAAATACACTGTCAGCATGGTCACATACGAATACATTATATATATAGTATTTTGGTAAATTTATTCAAGAAAATGTTACCAGACTTTACTTCCCTTTTACTTCTGCACTGCAAGAAACGCTACTCGTTTAGTCATTCTCCTTTCCCTTTTTCCTATTTTCCTTCGTTGTGTCTTTTCCTCCTTCCTCCTTTCTAATTTATTCATTCATCCATTATTCATTCATTCATTTATTCATTCTATAATCCATTCATTCATTCACTCGCAATAATTAGCCATTGTAAAAGACCATCAGAGGACAAAGTTCCTCGAGTAGGCCCTAGTGTCACATTGAGTACTTTTTGACAGACTTGTGAACTTCAAAAAAAATGAAAGAAAAGAAAAGAAATGAAAAGAAAAATTGAATACACGGAAGAAACTGATGAGACATGATTAAGATACAAAGTTTTTACATATTATGTAATTTTACAACATTATGATGTAACATGCAAACATAATTACATAATGTTTCTGTCACACATTTTGGCACATTAGACTACATCAGGCACAATTATTGTGGCTCTTCATCAAACGTTATTGAACAAATAATCCCAGCTCCCTTTGGGTAGGGGTTCATTTCATCAACAAACGCGACAGGGTATGAGACTGAATGTGAGATACCGTGATTATCAAACCTCGACACACACTGACACCAAAGGCTGCATTCAACAACTTTTGTAGTAAAAACTAACGCCTTTCTAAATTGATACGCGAGACCTCGTCGCAAACCATCTGGTTATTTCTTTCCAATACACATGGTACAAAGTTGTACGATTTGTGACTGACTTCAGGAAAAACATTTTGATCTAAATTTCACAAGTTTCTGGTGCAAAAAATGGACTTGAACTATTTTGACGATTTTGGACACCATATACCCGAGTTGAATTGGGTTTTTTAGGTCACTGGCCAAGATTACAAACTTTCGAACATAGATTATTTGATTCTCAAAATTAAAAATCATTTGCATGTACGAAAATGTGTTTGGTGAAGGGGGCAATTTTAAATCATGTAATCGCCCTAGAATCAACAAGCACACATTAGAATATCAAATTTTAAGCAATTACATCGTCTTTTTAACTATATATAATTGAACTGGCCAACAGTTAAAATACCTGAATGCCATTCAACATCATTGCTTTCCACGGCGATTTGCGGAGATGCACATGATCCACCGTATCCGATTAATTATTTATAACAATGAATATATCTATTATGGAAAAATTCATTAACTGAGATATCAAATACGGACTGATATATTGTCTTAACACGTCGACTGGAATTTCAGTGCATTAACCCTTTCTTTCTGTACATGACTGATGAAAGTGGTATCAGCATTTTTTGGCTTGATTAAGGTACAGTATACCCGTGATCTGAAAGCAGAAAACCAATCCAAACCAAAAGGTGATTAGATGACAATGTTTGCGATTTGGTGACAAAGTATCAAAACTTTCGCATTTAGTCTATTAAGCTTATTTACGATTCTGTTTTATTCATTCGTTTCTCCTATTTTTCACTTTTAGATTTTCCAAAAAAAATATTCCGTTTTATTCATTGGTTTCTCCTATCTTTCACTTTTAGATACTACAAAAAATGATTTTCTAGATAGTTGTAATAATAGGCTATCAATTCTTAGTTGGTTATTGTGTTTTCATATTGCATTTTGTAAACAGAATTGGGTCAAATTTGCGGAGTTATGTGCAAATGGCTTCAAAACAATAAACATCATACAAAAACTGAAACATTGAAACTCGACGTGAGATTCAGTGTCTTGCTATGAAACGGTACATTTCGTCATGTGACTGCAAGAAAGTCGTGTCTGCAATAGCTGCCATTTGTCATACATATACGACTTTCTTGCACTCACATGACGATTTGAACTACTATACATAAAGTCGTGATTTAAGGTTTCTGTTTACTAGAATCTGTCTTGATTTGAAGAGTCTTTTGCTAAGAATCACTAGACTCAACCCTGTTAAATCTACTGCATGCATGCTGCCAGAGACGTACCTGGCATCGTTGCATTAATAAGAAAGTCATCACCGGAGGACAAGAGATGATGAGGATAATTAATTAGGGACTAATCATCAGGTGTGCAATGAAAAGAAAGGGTCAAAACATAGTCGACCTTTAAACAGGTAACAAACATTTGAGGCAATGTGTATGGCAATTCAACACATGTTCAATCTAGCGCGAAATTTTATCAACTCGGTGTTGAAGTTATTTTATTTGATCGTCATTTTGACGTCATGACCAAATGTTTGGTAGTGAAAATTTTGTTTGAAGGCCCACTATGTTTTGACCCTAATATTTAATCTACTCGTTGCTAACCAAATGCATTGTAGAAAAGGCTCATTGCATTGGAGTGAACAAGTGTACATTTTTTTCTCCAAAAAATGACATTAATTCAATATATAGGGACAATTTTAACAAGATTCATTTTAGTATTCTTTAATTATTATGTTGCTTGTCAAAATTAACTAGATTTTACAGAATAGATTTACCTCGTGTAGATGCAGTGATCATTACGATGAAATTATGACTCTGGTAAATTGGAACATCAATCATTTTTATGATATACATGGGAACACCAAAAAAGTTTCTTAGAATAAATGAATTAAGTGAATAGCTGATCTATAATAGCCATTGCCGTGATATATTTCTTAAACTGATACACAAATATGTCCTGATATAGTCTAGCTTATATATAATCTATCATATTAAACTGTTCTGGAGATGAATGATGCGGTACTTCCGGGGTAAGAAAAAATCATATGCGAAATTATAGCACAAAGTTGCGTCATTTTGTACTTTAGATGTTAATCTTGCCTTTAATGACAATGTCTTGATCAGCTCATCTCTACATTGCGAATAAATTCAAACTGACAAGTGGTGGTGACAGAATAGGGCGGCTCATTCACCGTGACATGTTAATATTTGATGCGAAACTTTACGCGCCAACAAATATAGCGCCAAAATTAGTGAAGTCAAAAAGTAAAGAACAAATTTGCATAGAGCGAACATGTACCTGCAATATTGCAATGCGACTTGAATACTTAAAATGGGATCATTTTGAGTCAAAAGACATGAAATAGTACAGTACCCATGAGATGGAAAGATAGTCTATATTTCATTTGGGATCACCAAGATTACACGTCTATTGGAAAGAAGTTCAGATAAATAATTATAGATAGCCTACTGGGTGTGTAACTCGAAAACTGTTTTCCTCTGAAAACGCTAAATACCTTGTAAGTGAGTTATAGCATTTGTTTAAAGATTGTTTCTTTTTCTTACATTTGTTATTTTTAGTTATTTGCTTTTTGCCCGTGTCTTTGTATGTTGGTTTTCTAGGTTTTTATGTTATAGAGTGATTAGTATATTTAAACATAAATTCGACAAAGCAGCTCGGTTTTCTTTCCCATTCATATTATTTTTTCTCAGTAATCGATTTACAATAGTTAATATTTTATTATGTTTATGAACGGGGCCTTAATAAACAATTCTATGATCTGTACTTTTTTACCAAATTGCCAATTTCGGAATGTTGGCATTTCCATTCCTCTCAATTCGAATTATGATCAGTGTACCCCTAATTCACTGAGAACAAAATCGATGAGTAATATACTTGATAGTATTTGTGACTTTGATGAACCAGCAATCAAATATTGATACTTATTACTATATAAATTATTATGTATGATTAATAAATAATTGTTCTAAATTGGTTACTAATACCTTTAAGTGTATAAATAAATATTTCAGTAGAAAATGATTTGTTCGTAATTTGACGATGATGTGTAATTGTGTATGAATTCAAATTATTCACCCACCAACTGTTGTTAATTATCAATATTGCGTAAAAATATGATTTTTTTTAGAGTTAGTCTAATTTCTGATTTCTAAAATTAACAAATCGTATAGCCAATCTAACAATCTCGACTAACTATATACAGACATATGTATAATCAAACCCTTGTTATATTGTATGACACGGATGTTTTATAAGAACCATAGAGGCCCTTCTTCATTATTGAACAATTGCAGATACAATGCTTACAAGTTTGGAGGGAGGAAAGGCCTCCGCACAGAATACAAGTGATGATCAGTAAAAATATGAGAGAGTAAATAAGATATCATTGATATCTCTTCAATCGGAAGATACAACCTAGATTGTTCAATAATCAGATGACAAGTTGGCGTATCTTGAGACGTGACATTGACCTCTTGCAGATTTGATAAGGGGAGGACATCTATGAAGAAAGTACAGTGTGTCCCATAAAAATACAATCTTTGCGTGTACAGTGTGTCCCTTAAAAAGACTACAATCTTTGCGTGAAAAGTTTCCTGCTTTACCGAATAGTTAGAAAATATGTAAAGATGTCATTGAATATTCCATGAAATGAACTTTGGTTACCATTTGTTTCATTTCAATCAGTAATCTAGAACAAAAGCTTCATCAAACTTCCGGATGCAAATCTGTCTGGTCCGATTCATGATATTTTGGTCATAAAGCAGGGTGTTTCTAAATGGAAGAAAAATGGGTCAACTTAGAAAATTAATCATAACTGCCTTGTGTTTCCATTAAATGTGCCTTTTTTCAGCACAGATATTATAATGTATATACATAATAAAATTGTAGACGCTGTTACGAATGAGTGAGCAATATGAAGGTCATTTGTAAAATTTGTGGTTTTTTTCCCAAAAAATGTACACTATCAAAAAATATTATCGTTGGGCGCTGGTAAACTTGAGCACATTAATTTGAACCCCGAACCTCTCACTTCCACTGCATAGATTGTGCCAATTCTGATCCTCGTGCACATTAAGCTAATGGGTGTTTCACTTACGTATTATGTCCTCCCGTGTGTTTTTATCTTCCTTGATAACTTTTTGACGATGTTTGCACAAGTATGATACCAAATTGAAGATGGTAAGTGTAATTGCTTTACGCAGACAAAACTTGTTTTAGTGTTATAATTTTGACACTTTTTGTAACCCTTAAGTAATCAGTGATTCAAGAACTAAACATGATATCTAAATAAGTATTAATTTTCGTACAGAAAACTGAAAACCATCAAATACAAGGGTATGTATTCATTAAATACTAGTAGGATTTCAATAAGACAATTGATTGTTTCAATTCTGATATTCATTTTTGAAGTTTTTATTTAATTGGTTTATTTTACAAACTCATTTCATCTGTCTGTTTAGAGCTGTCATTGTATATTATAATATATGACCAGTTAATTACCAATAGACAAACGGACGTGTCTTTTATTTATGGGCGTTTCCAAAATAACATTTGTGACCGAAAAATTAGAAAATTGCACTTTTAATTGGCTACATAACCTAGCTTAAACATTATACCAGCAAGTTTGGTGTTGATAATGGTGCTCACTGGTAGGGTCAAGACATGTAGATGTTTAAAATTAAATTAATTGCCAAAATCCTAAATAAAGTCCATGTAACGTTCGGTAATGTTTGTGACATCGCACGGAAATAGATTTTTTGCACTAAATGACTTCAAAGTAAAAATTCTGTAAGGTTTTAGGGAATTTGTTATTGCCCTTTACACAGATGATGGGTAACATATTTACAAATATCTCATCAAAATAGTAGGACATTCTATCGTCAAGATTTATTTTAATGCATGAGAAATTTTATTTTAACTTTTTGGTAACGTTTGCGACATTTTTGATATAAAACATGTGCTCATTCATGCACGGATAGAAGAACTTTACAATTTCTGTTTGGAAAATACTTCTCACGTACCAAGTAACAAATGTATGATTGAAAATCCTGCCGAATAAAAAAGCTGATTTTTTGCTTGAAGTCAAAAAAGTTTCATTTTCTATGGAATGACCCTTACACATAATAATCGACAATTTTTGTTTTGGTCCTCCTGAAAGCCTGGCATGAAAGATGTTTCTTTAGATTTGTCCAATTATTAAAAAATGATAATTATTTTGGAAATGACAATGAATCCGACAATATAAATAGTTTCACATACCTTCCTTTTTGAGTTATACTTGTCGACAGCAAAGTTTTTTAATCACGTGACAGGAGAAATCCTCTCAGCAAGAATGGAGTTGAGGAGTTACTCAACATCAACATGTAGAAGTGTTATTTTGTGTTTATTCCTATTATATATTGTTCCAATGGGATATATATGTCCATTTCGTCAGATTTGGTTTTCATTAATGTTAAATAAATTGAGATAAGCCTGGTTGCTAGGTATCTTGAGTTCTGGAGCTTATTTCACATACTGTCTCAATGCGTGCGTGCGTTTCTAATATCAACACACCGTATTTCATTTTAAAGATTCAACTCTATCGTTGTCTGCGCAGTTTACCATGGCTCATGAGATCATATCATTGGTCAACGCATCGTGACGTCATCTAATTTCACACTACCAATTGGATAGTACATCAATTATGCAAATTTATACCGTAGTAAACGACGAATTGCCCATTTAATTCCCACGAGCAAGTTTGCGCCATCTGTCATTATGGCTTAGTCCGCATGGTTCGCAGTCTCTAAGCTGGAACAGTGCGCGTTAATTCTGATCCGGTGTTTAGATGAAGTATCATCACTTGGGAGATAATGTAGTAAAAAGACATGTCAGAGATTTGTGGAAATTTCACAAATTACGCTATGAGTAATTAGCGTTTTATGCAAAATATTTATCAAAGAAATTGCACCAAATTCCTGGCATAAATGGTGACTTTACATATTAGAGCCCTCAGGAACAACGTACATGTAATAGCATGTAAAATAATACTCCATTAGTTGATTGTTTCCTTACGACGCCACAACAAGAAAACAAAAGAATAATACTCTTTTGTTATAGAAAGGAAGAGACACCAGAAACTTTCAATTTCCGATTACAGTAGTCCGTTGTACATTTTACTTCCCCCTTTTATTCAAAAGTTTTACTACAAGTATATGATTTCAATTTTTGTTCGATTCAAACGAATTGTGTTTAAACATTGATCTTGACAATTTCACAATAAGTAGACATTTCGGTTTAGGCTAAAGAAAAAAAAAGTTTTGTCACAGAAACCATTTGTAAAAACGCTATGCGCTATGCGATTTTTTATTTATTCTATTTTTTAAAGAAAAATAGCTATGCGGTATGCGGGATTTTTTTTTTTTTTTTTTTTACATTCTGAAATTTTGATCGCCCAACTTACTAGTAAACATGTGACTAATAAATTTATCTGAAACTTTTTTCTCAACATTTTTATTTTGAAATCGTCAATAACATTATGAAAAAGGAAAGAACGGCGTGATGAATCACAAAATTCAAATTTTTCATCTACAAACACAGCTATATCAAATGTAAACGGATATTGCTGTTGAAGCTGTACTACTTCAAAAGAGGAAAATAATAAAATCTGTTTTCTGTAAATTATTTGTAAATTCAAGTCTTTAATTTTATATGTATGTCTCGCGCTTTTGTAATGATAATTTTATGTGTTTTAATAAAAAAAGAAATTTATATTATTTTAGCTCTAAGATTTTTTTACATCGAATCTTGAAACATATGAATACGTTTGTATTTTAGTTTTTATCATTATTATTATCAACATTGTATACTATTGTCGATCTGACTTATGAATTACCCGACAAAATTTCACCTTTTCTTATTTTCAAACTCCAGAAAAAATAAAGGAATCTGATTGAATTATAATTGTTATCAAGTTATGAAAAATGCTATTGAGGATTTCATGTTTATACAGTAGTTATAATAAAATGGCCAATTAGGAAATGATTTAATTTACGCCTTTATAAAATTGCTTAATGAAGCCCTTTCCGTAACATCAAGAGTCTGTATCCATCGTTTGACTTAATAACCAAGATGCAATCAGGAATATTTGTCTTAAATTTAGTGATTCATTTATTAATTTGATCACTTATTTGATTTGATGTTACACAGTTTAATAGTAAGACATATGGGCACATTACTTGGTTCCAAATTGACTCTTGTATAACACTGGATGTCAGAGCTGATTGCACTACATTTTGTAACGGGTAATGTGCGTGTGCATGCGTAGCGTGTTGCACCATTTAAAAAACTTTGAATCACAGACCTTAGAGAACTATTATTTCAGTCTAATAACTCTAGATATGTTTTATGAAATGATCTGTTTGTGTCAGTTGAGGTCTCATTTTTAAGTTCAGACCCAAACGCGTTACATGTGTGTTTTAGTGAAATATAGCCTCTTCTTATATAAAACCCTCCGGATTTCCAAAAATATGCATACTAAGTGCATATAAGTATATATATCCTTAAAGCAATTTCAAAATGTGCATATAAAATCAAGCGTACAAGGTGGCTAAGAGTTATACAGGGTGAGACAAACAAAAATATCGTCAAAATGATCGTCAATTGTTTGAAATCCAGAAAAAAAAATAGGACTTGTATATAAAATGTCAATGCATTGGACATAGAGTTTAGCCTATTGCCCATCCGTACATATCAGAAAAAAAGTTCATCATCAACGTTGCATACATTATACAGGGTGTTACAAATTTTAGAGTTAATTGCAGCTTGTAGTGTTTATATTCAGTGAAGTATGTCCTGTGCATAAAATTTAGCAAATAAGCATTTTTAACCTGATGAAACAATTATGTTTTGTTATTTGAGTAATTTTAAGATTGATTAAATTGATTAAAACCTTCCTCTTGTTAACAATTGATATAATTAATTTCAACTTTCTACCCCACTCCCCAAAACCTCATTACCATCCCCTCTATCATCTTCTTGAACTAAAACGTCCTCTTTTTACCTCTGTTACCACTTATTTGCCCTTATATCCTCCTCTACCTCCTCTTTGATACAATCCCTCCTCCTCCTCCTCCTCCTCCTCCTCCACCATCCCTGGCTAATTATGTTTATCGAACCGTAGCAATTACTGGTTAAATTATTTATTTCTTTATTCTTCTGGAAATGAAAGACCATTAATCTAGCTTTCAATTGAGCCCCCAAACAAGTCTATTTTAGTTCCCATAGTGAAAATATATTGAAAAAGAACATATATTTTAGATAGAAATGTAACAAAAGCACCTTTTATTGGTTACCAACTTAAAAAATTAGACCTTGAGTGATAAACTAATGGCGCAGACTCTTTAGTTATTAAGTCTGGGTATAGACCCACAACTAAAAATTGTGTTTTGTACCTTCATAGCACTCAAACGTATTGTATAACCAATAATATCAGCAAAGTGGTATGTTAGACATGATGATGACGTCAGTTTTCGACCAAAATGATAAATTAACAAAATATACACACAAGAAAAAAATGCAAAGAAAATGCATAAAAATAATTCCCAAAGAGGGATTGTTACTGTGAATTTAAATAAGATAAACACTTGATAATTTTGATGATCTCGGATAATATATATAGTTTTACGCTTAAATTACCCCCAAAATTTGTTGTTCAAGTCATTATTTGTCGAAGCATAATGGAATGACTATTAAGAAAACAAAAAGAGGCTTTGTATTGTTTTAGTTTTTCTATATTTCAAATCACTTCAACCAGTCGTACGTGGTTTCCCTTTTTTATATAAAAGAGAAGCAGTTACTAAATAAAGAGAAATCTAAAATGATATTCAACGATTAAAAATGTAGACCATTTTTGAGTCCAATGAAGTGTTTTTTCTATGACTCAACAAATACCAGGCTATTACATTTTTATTGTATTTTATCTTAATATATGAAGAGTTTGTTTCCAAAAGGACCTAAATCCACTTTTGGTCAAAATTGAGTTATTGGTGCCATAGTGTAGTACTAGGCCAAAACAAAATTAATTGTTGTGTTGCCCTCAAGTTGGATTTCTGAAAAAATGAGTCGGTCTGTCGGAAAATATTTTTTTTTTTGTTAATATTTTTTTTTTAAAGCACCCAAATTATGAAATGTGGGTGTATTTTCCACTATTTTCAAAATATTTTCTCAAAAACCAACCAATTTGAGCAAAAATTGGGTGCTTTCCCGACCCTAATTTTTTTTTTAAATTCTTGAATAGGGTCGTTCGCTGAGGGCAACATAACAATTTATTTTTTTTGGCCCAGTATAGTAGTAGTTTAATGGAACCAAGCCATTTTTCCCAAAAGTTGCTTTCATAGAGTTTACCAATATACAAAAATCTGTGTTTGTTTCCAAAAGGGCTTAAATCCACTACAGTTTGTTTCCAAAAGGGCCTAAATCCATTTTAGGGTGTAAACAAACCTCTCAATAAAAAATAAGCAAGAAAGTTTGGATTTCCATAAATGATGTCACTGTAGTGAGAGGACCTATCCCTAACTTGTGAAGCAGTAAAAACTCAAAAATAAATTAAACATGACAAGAAATTATCCGTTTCTTGATTTTCAGATGGATTTAGGCCCTGGAAATAAATTCTAAATGAAGAAAGCATCCCCAAAAAGAACAAAAATCAACTGTGGGTAAAAATTTAGTTATTGGTGCCATAATGTAGTACTTTTGTAGTTATTTCATGAAACCAAACTATTTTTCCCAGAACTTGATTTAATTTAGCTTGCCAGTGCACAAAAATCTCAGTTTGTTTCCAAAAGGGCCTAAATCCATAGTTTATTTCCCAAAGGGCATAAATCCACTTCATAATGAAATGAAACTCTCTATAAAAAAATATATTATTAAGCTCTGATTTCCGTGAGTGGTTTCAGTTTTGTCAGAGTGCTAACGCCTCAGTAAAAACTTGAAAATGATTTTACCATAACAAGGAATAAGTTTTTGCTGATTTTCTCAGAACTATGAAAGTGGATTTAGGCCCTTTTGGAAACAAACTCTTTATATTCTGATGGGCTATACTATTTTTAACTACGTTTTTCTTGATGTATCTTCATTACATGATCACTGTTCACAATGAACGCGGCATTATAATAAGCCACGTTGTGGAAATAAATCACATTTGATTTAATTATAACCTATGCTTTGAGGAATATCATGTTTATATTTCAAAGAAACGGCACAATTATGTAATTAAGGTCTCCTATGAAATACTCAACACCGGGCTTCAGCATAGCATGATTTCATCCGACTTCCATGCCAAGACGTTATATTAGTCTCAAATCATCCATTACTTATTAGGTCACAAATTTGACTGATACTACACCGCTACTTTCAGTATGACTGATATTTCTATTTATCATCCAATAACTTCAATACACTCCCATGCATGTTAGAAGGTTGTATGTACATAATAAGAGCATCATTGATCATCTTCTCATCTCTGCAGAAATCCCTCAAGCCAAAAGAAAGTATCTGGCATGTAATCTCAACTGCATATACTACGTTCTTCCTTTACAAGGCAGATATGAGCACATTGGTTAACCTGATAGCAATTTGAGTCAAAGGCAACTTTATTATAAGGGTTGATATCAGAGGGAGTGAGTAAATTTGTATTGATTTGGTTCTACAGATCAACATTTTACGATTGATTTCTAAATTTCTGTACCTATCTCTTGGGATGGTAGTACTTACTTATAACAAAATAAGAAGAGCGAGAATTGGCAAATTTAAGACCAAATACACTGTCATCATGTCAATACATTATAGCATTTTGGTAAATTTGTTAACGAAAAAAGTTACCAGACTTAGAACTGCCCTTTTTGACTTTTGCACTGCAAGATACGCTACTCGTTAATTCATTCTCCTTTCCTTTTTTCCCTTCGTTCCGCCTTTTCCTCCTTCCTTCATTCTTCATTCATTCATTCTATAATCCATTCATTCATTCATTCCTTCATTCATTCATTCATTCCTTCCTTCATTCATTCTTTCATTCTATAATCCATTCATTCATTCACTCGCAATAATCAGCCGTAAAAGACCACCATAGCTTAGGACAAAGTTCCTCGATGATAGTGGCACATATAATTAAAAAAAGAAAAGAACACTTGAAAACACGGAAGAAACTGGTAAGACATGATGAAGTTTTTACTTATTATGTGATTTTACAACATTATAATGTAATGTAACATGCACACACAATTACATAATGTATCTGTAATACGTTTTGGCACATCAGACTATGTCAAGCACAAATTATTATTGTGGCTAAACGATTAAAAATATAGACCATTTGGAGTCCATGAAGTGTCTTTTTTATGACTCTACAAATACTATAGTACTCGCAACATTGTATTGTATTTTATTTCAAAATATTCTAATAGGCAATACTATTTCTTTAAATATCACCACAACTACGTTATTCCTTGATGTATTTTCATCACTGTTCACAATTATCACGGCACAAAGTAATATAATAAGCCACAATGTGGAAATAAATTATATTTGATTTAATCATAAGCTATGCTTTGAGGAATATCATGTTTATATTTCAAAGAAACGGCAAAATTATCTAATTTAGGTCTCCTATAAAATACTCAACACCGGGTTCAGCATAGCATGATTTCATCAGACTTCCATGCCAAGACGTTATATTTGTCTCAAATCATCCATTACTTTTTAGGTCACAAATTTGACTGATATATACACTGCTACTTTCAGTCAGACAGATACTTATATTAATCATCCAATAACTCAATACACTCCCATGCATGTTAGAAGGTTGTATGTACATAATAAGAGCATCATTGATTCATCTTCTCATCTCTGCAGAAATCCCTCAAGCCAAAAGAAAGTATCTGGCATGTAATCTCAACTGCATATACTACGTTCTTCCTTTGCGAGGCAGATATGAGCACATTGCTTAACCTGATAGCAATTTGAGACAAAGGCAACTTTATTATAAGGGTTGATATCAGAGGGGAGTGGGTGTGAGTCAATTTGTATTGATTTGGTTCTAAAGATCAACAATTTACGATTGATTTCTAAATTTCTGAACCTATCTCTTGGGATGGTAGTACTTATCTTATAATAAAGGAAGAAAGGCGATAATTGGCACATTTAAGATCAAATATACTGTCATTATGGTTACATGCGAATATATTATAGCATTTAGGTAAATTTGTTCAAGAACTGTCCTTTTACTTCTGCACTGCAAGATACACTACTCGTTTATTCATTCTCCTTTCCTTTCTTCCTCTTTTTTCCTAATTCCTTAATTCCTTCCTTCTTTTCTTCCTTCTCTTTTTCCTCCTTCCTTCTCTTCTTCCTTCCTTCCTGCCTTCCTTTCATCCTTCCTTCCTTCATTCATTAATTCATTCACTCGCAAGAATCAGCTTTGTAAAAACAATTATAGGACAAAGTTCCTCGAGAAGGCCCTAGTGGAACATATAGTACTTCCTGAAAGAATTGTGAATTACAAAGAAATTTGAATGGTAACACACGTTACATTTTTTACATATTATGTAATTCTAAACATGATAATGTAACATGTACATAAAATTGGATACATGTTTCTGTGACACTTTTTGGCATATCAGACTATGTCAAGCACAATATTATGGCACTTCATCAAAAGTTATTGAACAAATAATTGTAATACCTATCGGGTAATTTAATCAACAAACGCGATAGGGTATAAATCCAAATGTGGAATTACCATGATTATAAAAACTAAGCTCTTTTCAAAACTAGACACTGACACCAAGCTGCATTCAACAACTTTACTAAATAGATGCGTGAGAACTCGTTGCAAATCATTTGGTTATTCCTCTACAATACAGATGGTAACATTTGCGACGATTTGAGTTTTGTAACTAAACGTTTTGATTTAAATTTCACAACCGTCTGGCGCAAAAATGGGCTTGAACTATTAGGACGATTTTTGACATCATATCCCCGAGTTGAATTGAGGTTTTTTGGACAATGATCAAGATTACAAATTTCCGAACATGGATTATTTGATTCTCAATAAAAACGTTCGCTTTAAAGCCTATTTACAATTCCGTTTTATTCATTCAGGTGTGCAATGAAAAGAAATATCTACTCGTTGCTAATAAATGCAAGGTAGAAAAGGCTCATTGGAGTGAACAAGTGTACGAAAAATGACATTAATTCAATATATCTGATAATTTTAACAACATTTATTTGAGCATTTTTAATTGTTATATTGCTTGTCAAATGATTAACTATAATTATATATTTTACAAAATGGTGAGTAATGATACAGCTTCACCCCAAGTTTCAGTTTTAGTTGTCAATTGAAACTGAAATGTTATTTACTTCTGAAAAATATATATACAAACGACCACCATTAACTAAATCAAAGACAAAAAAAACCTTTGATGCGTTCATTTTAAGACCGCATCAAACAATTTCCTCAAAGCAAAATATAATCAAACCATTGTCTATTCATTATGATTGACATTTCTTTAAAAATATCTGTAACAATGTTCCCTAATTATAGGTAATTTAATTCTTTTGTACTGAATTTTAAACAAAATAACTGCTTATTGTTTTTAATTTCAAGCTAATAATATGTAATTTGTCTTATTGTTAAGTCATACATGTAGGTTGTCTTGTTTTGTTTTAAAACAGGAATATAAGGCAATGTAAAAAAAGAAAAACATGTTTAGCGTCCCCGCCCGCTTGATATTTTTTGCGGACTTGTTTTTCTTTTTGTAAATTTCAGACGTAACTTTAAAACAAAATTGTTTCGGAACTTTTTTTCATTGTAATATCTTTGAATAGTGGTCAGTAAGTATTTTAGGCTATACTTTTTGGTGATTAACCCCTAGAATCATTGAATAGATAAAAGGGACTCCTCCTTTTAACAGTGCTTAAATTCCGTATGATTTAGGTCCAATTTTGGTCCATTTCTTATTACAAATTTAAAAAAAAAAAAGATCTTCTTCCTTTCTATTATGCCTAAGTATGCATTTACATGCATTGTCTGAAGGAAACGATACATTTCTGCAAGACAATTGTATATACTTTTGTGTGGATTTTAAATGGTTTAATAACAACTATATACAGGTCGAAACAAACAAACAAAGAGAAAAAGTAAAGTGCTTTGAGTACTTCTACACAGTCACAGTACACATAAAACATTTTCATGATAATACATAATAACAACAATTTTAATTTTCTAGATTAGTATTCCATCATATACGGTATATATACTACCTAATTTAGTATGAAAATAATAGGAACCCGAATTTCAGTTGATTTTTCCAATGTTGGTTCACTATATGAAGTGAATACATTTAGATGATTATGAACATATTCTTTTTAGTAGATTTGATTTTGTAAGAATTGTATTTGAGGCAATAGCATGCGTAGTTCATATAAAACACATTTATTTGTATTAATTATAGACAAGAATAACATACACATGGCTTCAAACTGGTATAGTTTGGACTTAACCGTGAAGTTAAATAGACGATAATCTAATAGTAATTTGTCGCGATACAAGTCTTTCCAAATCATGCGTATCAGCGAGATCAAAATTCATCAGGCGTAATGATCTGACAATGTAAATAGAGTTATCTGGCATGCCATGGGAGGGGTTGCCAATTCAGTTGAACTATAGTAGGACTCTATATTTTTATCTAAAATATCTAAATTATGGCATTATATTATGAGAGACAAGCATAAACATTGGAGCCATTCTTTCCTTAAGTGCCCTCTATTAAACAAATTGTTTGCTACGCTGTAAATTTTAAAGATTGAAAATTAAAAGATTCAGCAGAGAGACAAAGTTCGATCGGATACATAATCCCCTTTTTTTTTATGAAAAAGTGAATTTTGAATCCGGTTTTTTTTTCGATTTGCTTCTCATCTCTATTTTATGAACTTAATGTTGTATTTTTACATGAAGAACGAGGCTCGAATGCTTAAAACAAAAATCCATACCTAAAAAGGGAAGGACGTATATCATAATTCAGTTGGACGTGGAATAAAACCACTCGTCAAAAAAAAAGGCAAGAATGACTTTGACTGTCTCCCCCTCCCCCTACTTTCATACGCACACTTTGCAACCACGGTTAGCTGGTTATTACCCCGTGCTCCTTAATAATCAGTCGTGCGTACTTATAATTAATAAATATTTGATTAGATTCCTGTAATTGACAACAATCGCTCTCTATCAAAATGCGAGAGATCAGATGCCACAGTATCATTCCGTATGGCTAGACAATTCCCTGGTACAAAGCAAAACGTGTTATGTACAAATGGCGAATTTCTATTATCAAAGTCAAGTTCACTTCAGTCCACATTGTTTTATTCTGAAGTGTACTGGAGTTGCCGAAAGAAAAAACAAAAATGCTATGAAAATCTTGTCTGGTTTCATTATTTTTGGCACCTGTATGCCGTTTGGATGTAACGCCTTTAATATCTTGATGAGTTCATCACTACATTGTGAATAAATTCAAACTGACAAGTGGTGGTGACAGAAACGGGCGGCTCATTCACCGTGACATGTTAATATTTGATGTGAAACTTTACGCGCCAACAAATTTAGCGCCAAAATTAAGTAAGTCAAAAAGTAAAGAACAAATTTGCATAGAGCGAACATGCACCTGCAATATTGCGCGACTTGAATACGTAAAATTGGATCATTTTGAGTCAAAAGACATGAAATAGTACAGTCATGAGATGGAGAGATAATCTGTTTCATTTGGGTTCACCGAGATCACTCGTCAAAAGTATTTCGGAGAATACAGGTACGAGCCATGTTTTCCCTTGATACAATAGACTATACTTTAAACAATTTTGTAAATTAATTACAACATACATTTGATTCATTTGAATCCATACTTTATTAACATTATTAAGAAATGCAATTTTATGGAACTCTAATTCCAACTACACAGAAACAATATTGATGATGATAAATAACATGATTATCAAAATAAAAAACTAAATACCATTGACATTCAGTGCAGAGTTATAGCATTTGTCACATATTATTGTTTTAAGATTGTTTCTTTCGTTGTCGTTGGTGTTGTTTGTTTATTTAAGTTGATTCTCTTTACTAATCATGTTTTTCTCTTATCAATTTACAATAGTTAATATTTTATTATGTTAACGAACATGGCTTTATTGAACAATAATCCGTGGTCTGTACTTCTTTTTACCAAGATTGGCCTTTCCATCCCTCTCAATTCGAATTATACACTCACATCATGATATAATCAGCGTTCCCAACACTGACAACAAAATCGATGAGTAATAATTTGAGATTTGTGACTTTGACCACAAAATCTGTGCTTCAAATGACGAACTTGCAATCAAATGTTGATACTTATTTCTATGCAGATATTACATAATGATTAATAAATAATTGTTCTAAATTGGTTACTAATACATTTAAGTGCATAAATAAATATTTCAGTAGAAAAATAAATTGTTCGTCATTATGTCTCAGGTGTAGTCTGAATTGGACGATGGTGGGTATGAATCTCGGATAATTTATTTCAAATAATTCATCTACCAACATTTGGTGATCATCAATATTGCGTAGAAATACTTGGATTTTATGTCAGCTAAATTTTAGAGTAAGTCTAAATCTTTAAGACTGATTCTTAAATTAACAGATCGTATAGCCAATCTAACAATCTTTAGGAATTATAGGCACATTAATAAGTACAACCAAACCCTTAAGAACTATACAGGTCCTTCTTCATTATTGCAGAATTGCAGATATAATAATGCTTACAAGTTTGGCGGAAGAAAAAGCCTCCGCACAGAATACAAGTGATGGTCAGTAAAAAAATAAGAGAGTAAATAAGATATCATTGATATCTCTTCAATCGGAAGATACAACCTAGATTATTCAGTTATCAGATGACAAGTTGACGTATCTTGAGAGGTGACATTGACCTCTTGCGGATTTGATGAGAACATCTATGAGGAAAGTACAGTATGTCTCACAAAAAGACTTTACAATATTTGTATGTAAATTTTCCTGCTTTACCGGATAGTTAGAAAATATGTGAAGGTGTCATTCTATTGAATGAACTTTAGATACCATTTGTTTCAGGTCAATCAGTAATCTAGAACAAAACTTATGCTTTATCAAATATTCGGATGCAAATTTATCTGGTCGAATTTCATGATATTTGGTCATAAAGCAGGGTGTTTCTAAATGTAAGAAAAATGGGTCAACTTGGATAATTAATCATAACTGCCTTATTTTTTCATGAAATGTGCTTTTTCAGCACAGATATTAGAATGTATATACATAATAAAATGGTAGACGCTGTTAAGATTGAGTGAGCAATATGAAGGTCATTTGTAAAATCGGTGTGTTTTTTTCCAAAAAATGTACAGATATCCAAATATTCGGATGTATATTTGTCTTATCCGATTCATGATATTTTGGTCATAAACTAGGGGTGTTTCTAAATGGAAGAAATATGGGTCAACTTGGAAAATTTATCATCAGTGCCTTATTTTCCCATCAAAAGTCCTTTTTCAGGCTCAGCGAAGATATTAGAATGTATATGCACATAATGAAATTCTAACCACTGTTACGGTTGAGAGAGCATATCAAGGACAACACCCAATAGCACTGTAATCGGGTGCAATTTAATAAATCGTGAAAACGGACCTGACAATTGTATTCAAATATTTGATAAAGGGCAATTCTAAATTAACGTTTGTGACCGAAAAAATGAAAAATTTCACTTTTAAATGACCACAGAAACTAGCATAAACAATATATCCAGTTTGTTGTTGATAATGGTGCTCACTGGTGGGATCAAGACATGTAGGTGTTTAAAGATTAAATAAATTGCCAAAATACTGAATTAAGTTCACGTAACGTTCGGTAAGGAAAAGTGGTAGGGAATTCGACCGTCAGGATTTCTTTTAATGCAATGTTTTGCTTGGTTACGTTTGGTAACATTTGTGCCATTTTTGAATTAAAACATGTGCTTATTCGTGCACAAATAGAAAAACTTTACAATTCCTTACTAGAAAATACTTTTCACGTACCAAGTAACAAACCGTATGACTGAAAAACCTGCTTATGTGGTCGAATAAAAAAGTTTCATTTTCACTGAAATGAGCCTAAAGCATAACTTTTGATCTAGATTATTGAATTGAAACAAACAGTATCTTAAAGTTTACATAGTTTCTATCTCCAGTAAGCGTGAGAACGTTGTCGGCATAGATTGTAAGGTTTTTATGATAGGTTGTAAATATGAACGTCATTTGTAAAAGTGGTATTTAAAAAAAAAATGTACTTGAAAGATGCAAAATCTATTACAAAATTATAATACCTTTATGCGCTGGCAAACTTGAGCACAACAAATTGAACCCCGGACCTCTTACATCATGGCATGGATTGTACCACTTCTGATCCAGATTCACTTACGCCTTATGTCCGAGTTTTCCTTCCCTGCTGTTGTGTTAGGCTTTCGTTTGTTTTTATCTTCCTTCCATAACATTTTGACGATGTTTGCACAAGAACGATGGTTTATAAGTGTATTGCTTTACGCAGACAACACTTTTTGAACTTGTAACCTTTTTTCTTTGGTGTTTGTCACTTTTTGGAACCCTTGAGTAATCAGTGAATCAAGAACTAAATGTGGTAAATAAAGAAATATCTTAAATTTTGTACAGAAAACTGAATACCATTAAATACTAATACAAGAGTAGGTATTCGTTAAACACTAGTAAGATTTTCAATATGCCAATTGATTATTTGAATTCTGATATACAAAATACTTATATTTATTTATTTTTGTAAGTTTTTATTTACTTGGTTTATTTTACAAACTCGTTTCATCTGCTTGTTAAGAGCCGTCATTGTACACAATAATCTAATACCAGTTAATTTACAACAGACTAGAATGTAGACTAAAAGATGTGTCTTTTATTTATACATAATGATCGACAATTTTGATTCATTTTATTTTGTATCCTTGTCCGATTGCTAAAACGTACATTATATAGTAATGGTCATTTCAGAAAGAACGAATCCAACAATATAAAATGTTTCAGGTACATTCCTTTTTGAGTTATACTTGTCGACAATAAAGTCTTTTGATCACTAGAATGTATACTAAAAGATGTGTCTTTTATTTATACATCATTATCGACAATTTTGATTTATTTTATTTTGATCCATTTTGTAACCTTGTCCGATTGCTAAAACATATAGTAATGGTCATTTTAGAAATATAAACAGTTTCACGTACCTTCCTTTTTGAGTTATACCTGTCGACAGTAAAGTCTTTTGATCACGTGACAGGAGGAATCCTCTCAGCAAGAATGGAGTTGAGGAGTTACTCAACATCAAAATGTAGAAACTTAATTTTGAATTTATTCCTATTATATATAGTTCCAATGGGATATGTCCATTTCTTCAGATTCGTTTTTCATTAATGTGATAAATTGAGATAAGCATGGTTGCTAGGTATCTTGAGTTCTAGAGCATTTTTCACGTACTGACTCAATGCGTGCGTTTCTAATATCAACACACCGTATGTCATTTTAAAGATTCTACTCCATTGTTGTCTGCGCAGTCTGCCATGGCACATGAGATCATATCATTGGTCAATGCATCGTGACGTCATTTAATTTCACACTACCGATTGGATAGTGCATCAATTAATCAAATTTATACCGTAGTAAATGACAAATTGCCCATTTAATTCCCACGAGCAAGTTTGCGCCATCTGTTAGTATGGCTTAGTCCGCATGGTTCGCAGTATCTAAGCTGAGCAGTGCGCGTTAATTCTGATCCGGTGTTAAGATAAAGTATCGTCGCTTGGGAAATAATCTGGGAAATAACGTAGTAAAAGACAAGTCAGAGATATGTGGAAATTTAGGAAATTACGATATGAGTAACTTATGCAAAATATTTATCAAAGAATGTGCACCAAATTCCTGGCATATTGGTTTGTAAATTTTGTCTGTTTCTAATCTAAACACATAATGGAGATTTTACACAACTAAGACTAAGAGCTCTTAGGAACAATGAACATGTAATAGCATGTAAAAATGTACTCCATTAGTTGATTGTTTCCTTATGACGCCACAACATGAAAACTAAAGAATAATACTCTTTTGTTATAGAGAGAACAAGATAAATAGTTTATCGAAACAACATCAGAAACTTCCAATTTCCGATTACAGAAGTTCGTTGTACATTACTTTTTTTCCCTTTTGATCAAAATTTATATTACATGTACTAGTATATGATTTCATTTTTTGTTCGGTTCAACATGTTCAAACGAACTGTGTTTTAAAATTGATCTTGGAAATTTCACAAAAGTAGACATTTCGGTATATCATGATTGAAATATCCTATAAGTCTTAATTAACCATCTGTATATTGTATATTATATCTGGCAAACATGTGACTAATAATGTTCTTGTTGTATCTGAACTTTATTAAGTACTGAAAACTTTTTTCTCAACATTTTTATTCTAAATATCCTGGAAGTTTTAACCATTGGTATATTATATGTGATGACTCACCCCGAAAAGTGGGACTTTGCGACAGAACACTTTTCGAGAAACTGATGAAAATAGGCAGCAAAAAAAAAAGAATATAATAAGAATTTCCAGCAGATTTTCTGTTGTAAAATATGATTGCTTTGATCAATTTCAACAAGTAAGGTGTCATTTTAAAGCTTAGGAAATGCTCTAACAGAAAAATGATAAAGTTAAAATTGATATCATCTGCAAAGTCGAAGTCTTCCCTTTCGGGTGAGCCATCACATATTTTAAATTTGGTAAACATGTGACTAATAAAGTCCTAGTTGTATCTGAACTTAAGTAAAGTATTGAAAACTTTTTCTCAACATTTTTATTCTGATATCGTCAATTACATGTATGAGAGGAAAACAGAAGAAGGCAAGAAGGCGTGTAGTGATGAACAACAAAATTCAGACTTTTCTCTCTATTATTATCAACATTTTAGATCTGACTTGTGAATTACCCGAAATTTCGCCTTTTCTTATTTTCAAACTCCAGAAAATAAATGAATCTGATTGAATTATTATTTTTATTAAGGTATGAAAAAT
>JXSR01S024531.1:2458-15826 GCA_000969725.1 Ophiothrix spiculata
CACAAGGAGATCATCATAACCCTATTTCCAGCCTGTATGACAGTAATTTTACTTTGATATCAATCACAGATACCACCACACAGGGCCTATTTCTAGCATGTATGCCTTGAGAGAAGGAGTTGGCATGTTGGCTGATGAGGTATGTATCACTCACAAATAGAATTTATGATAAGAAAGGGATGATTAAACATTTCATAATAGGGCAAATAACCATGTATTGGACAATGTAAATAAGGTACATATGGGTTGTTGGGTTGTACTTAAAACCACCAGGGCCCTGTGATATGTTTTTGTTTTGTTTCAAATGTCCAATAAACTGTTGTTTTGCATCTAAGAATACATTTCTGCTGAATAAGTAAAAGCATGGTGTGTGCAAATATATTATACAAATATTGAATGCTCGTGAGGGCAATATTATACAAATATTGACTGCTTTGAGGGACATTTTCAAATTATTCCCCCGAGATGATCTCAAAACCATGTAATATGTCAAATGAAGCTGAGGGTATAATGGTTTTTAGATCAGCAAGTTTAAGATTACAAACCTTAGTACAATACAATTTCACAATAAAGAGATATTGGATTTTATATTTGTAGTTTTCTTCTGAGGCAAAAGGAAGTAACTTGCAAGCCGGTAATCTCTGAAATGCACATACTGCATATTTAGTTTTGAGACACAAACATAGATTTACAGGGAAGATACCAGGCACGCTGCCATTTTTAATCCTGCATCGAGGCAAAATTTGGGGTATTTGGGTTTTCACCGAAGCTACTTCGTAATTTGTCGAAACTTTAGCGCGTCCATGATCTTTTGCGAAGATCCGGCTTGTCTTGAGTGGATCCGAATACCCCCAATTTGAGCTGTATGGCTGACGACGCCATTGCACGGGCAAGTATACAAAGCCTGGTATCTCCCCTGTAAATCTATGGCCACAAAAGTGCTATTGATTTCATGGGGTCTAGAAATTACTGTCTAGAGACATATTTACATGTGGGGATGATAATACCTGTTGATAATAGTGTATACTCTCATTCATCTGGGTTGATTTAAGTTCAAGAATAATTTTAAATCTAGACAACCAGATATTTACTTACTCGGAGCAACCAACGCTGTGGACGAAACCATCGTCCTTATTTCAGCTGGGTTGAGATGTCACCTGTAAGGCTAGTTGGAAGTGACAACATTCTCGCTCCACCCGAGGCCCTGAATTAAATATTGTCAAAATTCTGGACCGGGAAAGCTGGAGTAAAGGAAGCCGTCTGGGAGAGAGTTGAACAACCTTCTCTCAACGATAGTGGAGGGGTGAGAGTGAACCTATCGCACACCTGAGACAGAACTATAAAAACTCTTCCTCGCAAAATGACGTCATCTTTAACATCTGATGGCGTCACTTCCAACTAGCCCCAAAGCCGACATTACAACCCTGCTGAAGGACGATGGTTTCGTCCGAAACATGGGTTACTCCAAGTAAGAAAATTTCTGGTTGTCTAGATTTAGAATTATTCTTGAACCTGTTGATAATAGTGCTGATGATTTTGATCTTTCAGGGTCTGGAAAGCTACTGGCAGAGGCACCAACAGTGTGGTGAGATGCTGCATGCTGGTCTAGAGAAGATGGGTCTGCAACTATTTGTTAAGGATAAAGTGAGTTGACTTTAGAATAACAATATTGGAGCATGACATACCTCTACCTCTCAGTCGGTATCAGTCTTCTCCTATGGTACATTTGTCTTGCAGTATACAATACTGTATAAGTGGTATTTTTCGCGCTACATTTATTTTCGCGCAAAATGGGATTAACGCAAAAATTCATGTGTATTTGTTGCAAATGAAATTCTATACTCGGACAATGTTCATGTGCGCGAAAATAAAAATGCGCGAAATGGTTCAAAATTGGCTGAGCGCAGAAATATTGGCGTTTACATTAACAGTTATTGGTTATATTATGTTTGATTAGTTGTTTGAGTACAATTAGGCCACAACTTTGTGAGACCAGCTTCAACCTGGCAACAGGCTTGATTTTCCAAGACGGTGACTGTAGACTTGATTATACACCTTTAGATGATGTCAAAACATGTAATGAATATTTTACAATAATCTTAAATTAAGCCTACGGTCACCATTCTAGAAAATCAAGGTTGTGGCCGACCGCACAAAATTGTGGCCTAATTGTGCTCCAACGCCTAATATCAATCTTGTTTTTAAATGCACTGAGACGTCTTGTAAATCCACAATCTACCAGATACTTTTTATAAAAAGCTGAATTTACACTCAATATGTACTATATCGGCTTGTGGATGTGTAGATTTGATGTTTGAGCTCTCTGATAGGTCTATATCAGGGATTCTCAACTAGTGGCGCTTTCACAAAATCTGGCACTATGACAAGTACTGATTGGTGCTTTAAAACTCTCTTAAACAAAGAAATACATTCGGAATACACTTAGGAATAGGCAAGTTTGGCACTTTCCTCTACTATATGTTTTTCATTTATGTGGCACATTGTAAGGACAAGTTGAGAACTCCTGGGTCGATATCAATCAAAGTCCTAACTATGAATACATAGAGGGTTGAGAAAAGCTCAATTTTATTACATAAATATTGCAATTTAAGATTATTATTTGACTTAAACCATATTTCTTTTCTATCTTGATAAAAAGATGAATAGAAAAAAACCTTCACTTGATTGTTATAAATATTAATTGTTTTCAAGTAAGGAACTTTAAAGCCTTTTTAAAAATCTCTATAAGGCTACAGTGGCAAGTACTTTCCTGAGACGGTAATTATGACAGGTTTTCTCACTTTTCCCAAAGTATACCAATTTGCAACAATGTTAAACCATTTTAGATTTGTAACATATATATGTAAGAATCCATGCAATATATGTTACAAATCTAAATTTTAATACAGATGATCATAGGGATAACATGAAAATCATGAATTGCCCCTTTAACATCACCAAGGGCCATCTCAATGTTTGCATTTCATCTTGAATTTCACTGACGTGCCATTATTGAAATTAATCAGTTAAAAATGGATGCGTTTGTAGAATTAAACACGTTTGGAAGGCAACATTACATTCCCAAGAACATATACCAATTTGGGAGAATGTTAAACAATTTTAGATTTGAATCCATGCAATATATGTTACAAATCTAAATTTTAATACAGATGATCATAACATGGAAATCATGAATTGCCCCTTTAACATTACCAAAAATTACTACTGTTATGTATATTTATGAGAAAGACATTGAATTTCATGCTAAATCAATGTGTATTATGGGTGCGAAAACATGAAGCTCTCAAAGATCTGTTTACATATTCATTGAGCTAGTAGTGTGACCTTTCTCAAGGTAATTTTGATTTTCTTGTCGCTTCACTAATAAATGTGCTGTGCCAGATTTAAAACATGCATTTTACTGCTTATGTTCAATGGGAAATTGTTCTCACTGTGAGTTGTTTTGAGCTATTTTAACTTTAAATTTTGAATGGATTTATGGGAAGTACTTAAAACATCATCTGAAAGGCAACATAACATTTTCAAGCTTTACAGCCACCATAATTCGTCATGTGAGTGCAGCAAAGTCATATCTGCAATAGCTGCCGTTTGTCATAAATTTGGATTGCACATTGCAAAAAATTTCCAGTCTTGGGTCAGTGACTCTTGAAATGATTCTTCAGGTGACACCATCACCTGAAGAACCATTTCAAGAACCTCTGACATAAGACAGTGGAATTTCAAAGGATTTTTCACATTCTTGAGACAAGTGATAAAATAAATACAACTCAGGGCATCCATTGTAGATATGATTTTCTTGCACTCCATGACGAATTGCTCTCCATTTTCTTTCAGTCACTGAGGCTCCCAACAGTATCCACAGTAGAAGTGCCACAAGGTATTGACTGGAAAGAAGTTGCCGGATTTGTGATGAATAAATACAAGATAGAAATTGCTGGTGGGCTGGGAGAAAGTGCTGGCAAGGTGAGCTTTAGGGAGCGTGTACCAGTAATTAGAGGCGGGTCATAAGGTATAGATTGGACGGAAGTTGCCGGATTTGTGATGAATGAATACAAGATAGAAATTGCTAGTGGCCTGGGAGAAAGTGCTAGCAAGGTGAGCTTTAGGGAGCGTGTAACAGTAATTGGAGGCGGGTCATAAGGTATAGATTGGAAAGAAGTAGCCGGATTTGTGATGAATAAATACAAGATAGAAATTGCTGGTGGGCTGGGAGAAAGTGCTGGCAAGGTGAGCTTTAGGGAATGTGTAACAGTAATTAGATGGGGGTCATAAGGTATAGATTGGAAAGAAGTAGCCGGATTTGCAGGGTTCATAGCGGTCATTGAAATCCTTGAAAAGTCATTAAAAATCATTGAAAAGTCTTTAAATTTTGTTTGAAGTCTTTGAAAAGTCTTTAAATTAAAAAGTATGCTGAAAGATTGCCAGAGCAGCATTTAACCTGCCAACTATTCCGATTTAGTAGGAAAAATTCTGATTCCAAGTTTCAAAAGGTCAGCAAATTGGAATATTCTGATGTGATAAAGTCTGTGTTTAAAAGTCTTTGAAATGATTACTTAAATAAAAGTCTTTGAATTCAAAATATCGAAAGGTCCCAAAATGAAAAATGATTTTTTGGTCTCATCTGAAAGATTATAATTTAAGCTTTAAAATGACACCTTGCTTTTGGTTATTGCATGTTGGATTGCATAGTTACAACTAAATTGGTAAAAGGCATCGGGCTGATTCAGAAAACTGTAGTACTGAGAAAACCGAGTTTGAAATTTCTGAACTGGTAAAACTTGAATGGAGAAAGGATTTTTATCTCTATTTTTAAAACATTTATTTTATGTTTTAGATGTTGGAATCTGATTAATATAATAGAATACACTTCAAAGGTAATGTTTCTGATGATATTACAAATTCGACCTTGGGCGTGATTTTTGGCTATACTCAGCTTCAATGGTCTGTATTTCGTAATTTACTATTCGTAATTTACTATGCCGGTATTAAGGTACCTTTTGATATGACGGGTCACATTTATGCTCTATAATGTCGATTATGTCGACATGAAGCACTTTAATGGGGACCCTTTGCAAGTTTTTCCATCAGCTATAGGAGTTATAAATCAAGGGATCAGATAAGATGTAGAGGTGAAAGTAGCTGGATTTGTTGAAAAATATAATTACTTTCTAATTGTCTTATGAAAAAGGTTTTACATAACTCTGTATCTGTCATTTTAATAAATGTTGAGTATAATAATTTACCTCCATGTGGCTTATCGGTATTTCCCTCAGCACATTTTTATCTTCTGAATGATAAAAGGCTGTATCTGTCATTTAATCAATCTTGAGTTTGATAATTTACCTCCATCTGGCACATGAGTATTTCCCTCATGACATAATGCTAACCCGGATGCTGTAAGACTTGTGTTGAAAACCTTGCAGTGTTAGAGCCATCAAGTGATTGTCAAGATAAAGCCAAGGTGGTTTCAGACTACCTGTCGGTGCAGCAGAGGACCAAGCACCTGTAATGACATTTGCATTTTGCCGCAATGGCCCGTCACAAAAGTTGAATTTTTTCTAACTCAAAACGATGTCTCTTTGCGACCATTTTGACAGGGTAATCGATATATCGGTTTGTCCTGCTTGCCACAAAATTTTCCAGGTGCGACAAGGTCAAGTTTGTGCAATTAAAATTATTGACGTCTCGCTGGTCATCCGACCACCATGACATACACTCTGAAACCAGCTTTACCCATAATGATAACTTGATATCCAATTTTTGTCTTGTAGGTGTGGCGTATCGGACTGATGGGACATAATGCTAACCCTGATACCGTGAAACTTGTGTTGAAAGCTTTACAGGATGGAATCAACAACGCAAAGGAGAAAGCACAGCTCTAAGGAATATGCAAAAGTATTAAATTATCATTAAAGGAGCTTGGTCCGATTTTTCAACATTTAGTGTTCACTATCGTATGAAAGATGACACTTAGAAAGACGTCTGAGATTCAAATATCAGCTGAATCTGTCAAACCATTTTGATTATTTGGACAAATCAGTATTTCAGATACATTTTCTTATATATCCCCAAAACATAACTCAGCCGTGAAATTTCACACGAGTTATCAGAAAAATATGAGCAATAGTTTGGTACCAAAACCTTATAAAGTTTGAAAAAAGTTGAGGCAATCGGACCATGCTCCTTTAACCTTAACCCTTTTAATACCCAAGCCAAAGGAAAATGAAATCTCGCTCTACTATACTGGTTTTACACTACATGTTGCTTTGAAATTTGTAACTTTAAAGGGACTGACCTAGATTCTTCCCACTACTTTTCTAACTACATATTTTTATTTACATTATACCGATTGAACATGATTATAGTAATATAACCTACCAGTATTTTCCCAGATTTGTGGAATTTTGGAAATATTGCAATTCTTACCAACAATGGTGTGAAAACAGTGTTTTTAGTTTTAAATATTATAAATAGTTTGTTTCTAGAATCTAGAAAACACTGTCATAGTAAAACCAACATCACAGAATGTATATTAAAAATTAGTTTTCTTAGATTTCTTCCTTTTTTGTTTTGATTATACTACATTTTTATGCTTTAAATGGCATTTCCATAAGTTTAAACATTGTAAATGGAATCTAGGTTAGTCCCTTTTAATCTCTTATCTATTTGATTTGACTCTGTTTGATTGGGTTGTAAGTAGAAGTAAATCCAACTTGAATCTTGTTGCGTCATTTTGTCGAGGTAAAATGATACAGATCTTCTTTACTAGCTTGCTGCAACCATAGCAGTTTTGGACCAAAAGCAACACTTCTGATTGAGTGTAAAAGCAGTGTAAGTATTGCTGTAGAAGCTGGTTTCATATTTTTTACCACTTTGATGTGTTAACCCTTTCAAGGATAAGCACATGTGAGCAACAGACCTTCACTCTTTTTTAGCAACTCAGGTCACCTATGGGTCACCCTTTTAATCAATGTCTAAAATCTTTTGGGGTTTGTACAATACAATATGATGGTACTGTAGAAACTCATTATAACGAAATCTGATATAAGAAAAGCCCTGTTATAAAGTAGTAATTTTCCTGTACCATTTTACTAATTTCTTTTGTTTTTTATTGTTTTAAAAACCCTGATATAACAAAAGTTTGGATATAAAGAAGTAATTTGTCTGTCCCCAGCAACTTCGTTATAATGAGTTTCTACTGTAGAATATTTATATTTTTACACTTCTACGGTACTCATTTTTGGTACTCACCTGAACACTTTCACCACTTTCGATTGAGATTTTTGTTTTGGTCCACCGGCGCCGTCAGAGGATGATGTTACTCTGACTCAATGTCTAGTTTTTGACGACCCCATGTGACGTCATAGATGTAGATCTATGATGTTACGTAGCCAGCTCCTATATTTAAGGCAAGCCACTTGTAAATTACAGAATAATGTGTTTACTTTGTTGAGCAATGTTGCCAAATAGTTTCTTTCAATGCAACTGTTTCCGATGCGATGACTATGTAAATAGTTTTTCTGCTTGTCTCAATTTTCCTTTATTGCAACATGGTTTGCACACTCCAAAATGCTGATGTCATTGATTTTTTTGACACCATCATGTTGAACAATTTGAAATCAGCTTTGTGGTGTAGGGCTGAAACCAAATAGCAGGGTAATCATTGTTGTAGTTTATTTCTGTGGCCAGCTTTTATTGAAGCAAAACACAGTGGAACCTCGTTAACACAAAATCACTGGGAATAATGATTTTAGTTTGTGTTTGCAGGGTTTTGCGTTATACAACTGAATTCACATAAAATTGGGACCAAACAACCATTTTGTGTTATATCAGGGTTTTTGTGTCAACAAATTTTGTGTTAACGAATTTCCACTGCTATGTAAAAATGCAGTATGTGCAAGTACAAATCATGGTAGATTCTTCCATTGAACAAAATGTCTACATTGAAATCACCTAGTATATAACTCTGCCATACAAAGTAAAAATGCAATATGAAACATTGCAGATACCTCATTTGAACAAGTTGATAAAGTGGCACATACTCCATTTTTGCTTATTGAGGCACGGCACAGGGATGGGGGGGGGGGGGGGGGGGGTTATTGCCTCATTATTGACAGGTTTTATCAGGTAACTGTCCACAGCATTGGCTGTATTATTTCAATACTTAAATAGCTTTGTACAGGTGGAGTTGATTATCCATCCAACTCCAATATTTTTTGAATTACCAGCTTTTGTCGTAAGTATCAGAAATTTTAGAATTACATTCACCCCCATTGAGGCAGACTGTATGGTAACCAAGACAGAGAATATAAATTGAAATATTCTGGAGTGGAAAAAGTGGGTAAATAATTTAAAAAAATGAACTATTCTTTGGTTGCAGAAATAAGCAGGATATTTTTTATGATATATAAGATTGTATACAAATCTTTGCACAATGTTTTTTATAGTTAATTAAGAGGTATTGACAATATGTACATAATGTTTTTTTACAACATTCTTGAAAGTTGAACAAAAGTATTGATATCAAAAGTACAAAATATGCATAATATAATGAATCATTTTAATATAAGTTCAATGTATCTATGTTTTGTAAATGTATAATCAATTATATAAAGATATGTTCTGCATAATGTTCAATGTAGTAATTGCTGTTTGGTTGCAATTTCAAAACTTGTAAGGGACCAATAAAATGTCAAGCGACTTTTTAAAATACATTCCACAAAAATACAACATTCTGTTGCGATTCAAAAGTATCTTTTTTCATGTAGAATGAGAAACATTTTTTTATAATTATATTCAATGCAGCAATTTCTAGGTAATTGTATCATGTACATGTAGGTTGCACAAAAGTAACAATTTAAAAATGACATATTTTATGTAATATTAAGTTTAAAGGTGCAATTCATGATTTTGATGTGGCCTCTTTTCTAGCTAAATAAAAAGAAGAGTACAACATAAATATATACTGAAAATTTCACTTGATTTTGACCGTTCATTTCCAAGTTATAAGCTTTTCAGCATTTTGAAAATCCCCATATACTACTGTGTTGTAATTACTGTCGAGGCCCGACAATAATTAGAAAATGACACATTTTCTAACTTTTCTCAAAAATGCAAGCACATATGAAAGAATGGTTTGGGGATCGTAACATATACCACTTGAGGATTCTTATAAGCTAAAAAACTCAAATTTGATAGAGGTGACCTTGACGGTGAAAAGTGGATCATGAATTGCCCCTTTAATATCTATTTTTAATGTCATGATTTAAAGAATGTTATGAAACCAAGAGTTAAAACTCATATACTCTGTATTAATTATAATATCACCAATCCAACAAAGCTGTTACTGAGGTAGCAGTGATGAAATATGTGGCCCGTTTCATGAAGATTAGCGTTTGTTTGATTTATCAAGCATAAAACAGATTGATACAAAGTAAATTTACATTTGAAATTAAACATACCCTTGATTGAATTAAACGTACACTTGATTCAAATCTTTATGAAAATGCAGGATGATGTTCCCCGATTGAGAATTTTATTTTGTCAGTTTATTTGACTTAGGGGAGACACGTAAACTATAATCAGCAACAGCTTGACCTTATCTGAACTAGACGGCAAAGTCAAATTTGGGGCATTTGACTAGAACATATTCAATTTGATGCTTTATAATCATAGATATCGCACACAGGCGCATAACCAAATGCATGGATAAGAGGAATTATCGATATGTTTAAGATTAGGGGAGAAATAGAATATTCGGACTAGTGCAGATATCTGAACTACATTGCCAATTAGTTTATGTGTCTCCCCTTATGTGTACATATACATTCATTTTGTCCTATATGTAGTTCACATCTGTCTAATGTTTGGTAAAATGATGATTTTGGTACTCTGTCCAATAGAGGACAGTAAACACTTGCAGTAAATATCATCCTTTGTTTGTTTGTTTATCCGCAGGGGACACATGAGAACCATGGAAAAGTCATATAGCTTCAAGCCCATACATAAAGCACAAACCTAGATAGCTTATGTAGTAGTAGTAGTAGTAGTAAGCTAAGATTTTAAATCCGGTTTTATCCCCATCACGGGGATGGCCAGATTCACCTCACACTTGTGGCAACCGTCTTCACTCCCTCCCATCACCCGATTAAACACGTCCTCCCTCCCTAACCCAACTCTCCTCCGCCTGCATCCTCCAAGTCTTCCTCGGTCGCCCTCTCCTCCTCAAATCACCCACCACAAAATCAAGGGCCCTTGTAAGAACATGCCCTTCATCCTTCGCCTGCTCCAAACTGTCCACTGCTTCTTCCACATCCAACATCTGCATCAAGTCCTCAGTCTTCTTCCTATCCCTCAACTATACACCACACATTGATCTCATCATCGATCTCTCCGCCCTCCTTAAAATTCCCATCTCCTTTTTGCCCAGACACCACGTCACACTGCCATACAACATCACCGACCTCACACAGCTCTTATACACCGTTCCTTTTATCTTCAAAGGAAATCCTTTTTCAAGTAACATCTCTCCACATTACCTAAACTTCACCCAACCCATACCTCACTCTGGCTGTCACAGCAGCCTCGCATCCTCTGCCCCTGCTAACTTTATCCCCCAGGAACATGAACTCCTTCACCGTTTCCATCTCATCGGACAACTTTTCCACCACTTCAACTGACCCTCCATCTCCTTTCTTGCATCGTATACTTGGAGTCACTCACTCTCTTCATCTTTGTACATCTACCATGGATCCATTTCCTACATTTCTCACACCTCACAGAGTTTGCCTTCACCCTCTTTCCACATATGCCGCATGGATCTATTTTACTCTTTGACACCACTCCCTCTGACTGTACTACCATGACTGTACAAATATCATGCTAGCCAGTGGCCACCCCTACTCAACTAAGTTGCAAATGGTGTACATTACTCTCAAGGCAAAGACCATTTCTTATCAGCTGCCAAATATTTGGTGCAACAAGTTTGCTTATTATCGAATAATTTGACAAAATTACAAAGTATTTTCGAATAATAACGGAGGCTTGGTGATGAAAAATCAGTACACCACACTTTTTAAATGTGATGCCAAACATGTGATGGTTTTCATCACCAAACCTTTTGTATTGATTAGAAAATTCATTGTAATTAGCCTAAAGTAACAACAAAGACTTGTGGCATGAAACCTTGGTAGGTTATTAATGACTATAGTTTAGCCTGAAACCCGTACTTAGTAAGAAAAGAAATTGGGACTTATTCATGGTTAATTGATCACATTTTGCTATTTGTACTTTGTATTATAATAATGTCCAAATATATACTGGGTTGAAGATCTCTGGTTAAAACCAGACCTGAAGTGACTTAATTTTGCTATTTTCCCTCCAAGTAAAATAGCAAAATTTTAGTCACTGAAAAAGTCAGTACATTTTGTATATGTTTGTCTTATATTATATACTGCATTAATAAATTTCAGATTTTTTATCATTTAACATGACCAAAAGCATTTCGTTTTCAATATTATTTTGTCAATCACACTCGCACGCGTACAACAAAAGTGCACGTAAGGTTATTGTGCGTACTAGTTTCTGCGTGTAAGCTTTATGCGCGCATAATTTTGTGCATGGAAGTTGCTTCTTGCATAAGGTAAATCGAGGAAAGCACTAAATGGTACTTTTTAAATATACTAGTATTTAGCCCTATATAGTACTTTTAAAAATACTATTTAGCGCTATATAGTTCTTTTGAAAGTACTATTTAGGTCTGGCTGAAATAGTACTTTCAAAAGTACTATATAACTCTAAATAGTATTTTTAAAAGTACTATATAGCGCTAAATACTAGTATAATTAAAAAGTACCATTTAGTGCTTCCCTCGATATGGTTATAGGTACATGTATTAAAAATCATGTGACCAGTTTTACCAAATCACTTATGTTAAATTTATCAATTCCGTATATAATAAGTTTTAACTTAATTGGGCATGGGACTTACAACATGAGGGGTCCACTAAATTGTCAAGTCATGTTTGAGCTGTCTTTGACTTTTATGAACATTCCACGAATGATTTATACCAGAATAAACAGTAAAATTGTCTATCTTTATTGTGGGAAATCTATCTATATATTCTTATATATAATTGTTGTAGAATTGTTAAAGTAAATCTTGCTACAAATAACTAGATAATTTTAAATAAAGATATTTTTACTCAAAATATAAATTGTATTTCTTTTGTTGCAGAACCACACCATACCTTGTCCACTTGTCCAATTCAACTATATGTGACCATCCATCCCAAACCAGCCGTAAATACCACCTGTCATTTTCACTTTTTTAAAACATATTTGCAAAGACCATGTTTAAGGAATAAAATGACACCCTAATGAACTTCACACGATTTCTAGAAGTCATATGGTCCGTCAAAGGTTGTCAGGGTGCAAAACGTATAACCGAGATAAACACGTTCAAAGATCAGTAACCCCTATATTTTCTGTTGATTTTCTTAAAAATATGCAGATTTATTTCACATTTCCAAGGAAAATCTGCTTGACATTTTAATTATTTTCTATGGTTTTGCTGTCTATTTTCACCAGTTTCTTGAAAAGTGTTCTGTCGCAAATTCCCCTTTTTGAGGTCGGCCATCACACACATAAAGAATAAAGAGATTTATATTTATTGGTTTAAGGCATTGTTACGGTCAAAGATTTTAAATGACCAAGGCCAAAATCACCTTACAGGTTCTTGAATAAAACAAATTAATACACTGTGATGTGATCTTTTAAAGCAACAAACAAATTTTAATGTTCTAAGTTTACAAATATATAAATCAACTTATCATTAAAGTTTTGCACTTATATAAACCGCTGCATAATCCGCGCGATCCTAGGATATATTTCTAAGATATAATCTGAGTTATAGTCAGAGGTATAAAGTTTGATCTTGTAAAATCACAAGTCCCGAAATCCACTTGGCAAAATAACTCCAAAACGTTCCTGACAAACTCCAACGACGATTTATAGTCCAGCAATCACAAAGAACTTCAAGCAGGCAGGAGAATTTTCAGATAATTATCTGATTTCAGATATTATAGATATTTTTATCATCCAAATTCAGATAATTTGGTGCCTGATTTAACCATTTTAATGTTTTTTTAAACCAAATTCAGATATTTTCAAGAAAAATCATTCTCATGCCTCTGCTTGGCTGAGAAGCTGGATCCAACGAACATAATCCACTCGGACATTAAATAATAAAATAACAAGTGTTCTCCAATTCTTCACTCGTTGTACTCCAAAATAATTCTTTCAAAGTATCAAAGGGGCAATCTACACGGAGAGCAGATCCAGATGCATG
>JXSR01S024533.1:1340-15343 GCA_000969725.1 Ophiothrix spiculata
TGGTTTGCTATCTACTGGAGATAGCATCAGTGTGTGATGGTTTGCTATCTACTGGAGATAGCATCAGTGTGCGGTGGTTTGCTATCTACTGGAGATAGCATCAGTGTGCGGTGGTTTGCTATCCACACTGAAAGCCAAAGGGGAGTCAAGTGACTCTTAAAAGGGAGTCCAGCATCCATGACTCTCAGTCACGTTGACTCTCACGAGGAGTCACGTTGGCTCTCATGAGGAGTCACGATGACTCTCATGAGAGTCAACTTGAGAGGCATTGATGCTGTGGAAAAAGAGTCGAGCTGACTCCTAAGTACCGTAGGAGTCACCTCAACTCTTTTTTCGGAGTCATCTAAACTCTTCAAAAGAATTTAAGTGACTACTTTGGAGAGTAATGATATAAGTGACTCCCCAAATGGAGTCTACTGACATAGGATCAACTTGCTGGACTCCCATTTGGGAGTAACCGTGACTCCATTTTGGCTTTCAGTGTACTGGAGATAGCCTTAATGGGGTGCATGGTATGCTATCTATTGGACTGGGGATAGCATGGGGCGCTCTACACGGGAGTGCAAATCCAGATGAAAACGTATCTCCGTAAACCGCTTTACAGTCTTGCTGTGGCTACACGGGCGTCAGATCCGGATCTGCTGCACAGCACTCAATGCACGCGTACCGTGAAAGCGGTCTACGGAGATGCGGATCTCGGAGATGCGCATCTCCTAGATGCGTTTGCATCTGGATCAGCACTCCGTGTAGATCGCCCCAATGTGCAGTGGTTTGCTATCTACTGGAAATAGCCTCACTGGGGTGGTATGCTATCTACTGGATATAGCATCAGTATGCGGTGGTGTGCTATCTACTGGAGATAGCATCAGTGTGTGGTGGTATGCTATCTACTGGAGATAGCATCGGTGTGTGTATGGTGGTATGCTATCTACTGGAGATAGCATCAGTGTGCGGTGGTGTGCTATCTACTGGAGATATAGCATCGGTGTGTGGTGGTATGCTATCTACTGTAGATAGCATCAGTGTGCGGTGGTGTGCTATCTACTGGAGATATAGCATCAGTGTGTGGTGGTATCTTTTCCGGAGCATCAGTGTGTGGTGGCAGCCTATGTTAGGCCTATCTAGCATTAGCATCAGTGTGGTATGCTATCTACTGGAGATAGCATCAGTGTGGTATGCTATCTACTGGAGATAGCATCAGTGGTGGTTTGCTAGGCTATTGAATATGTTCTTGTTTACCACGTTGTAGAATACGATTCTTACTGCTTTTGCAGATAGTGATTTTTTCCCGTTTTTGTTTGATGGAAGTATGGATTGTATATATTTGATGGTCAAATTGTTTGACCTTTTTCCAATTTCTTGAAATCATGACTTTGAACTTAGCAAATCTTGCCAAATGTTCGCCTCGATTCTCTCAGGCCTATAGATGTATGTACATCGGAAGGCATGTGTTCAGGCTAATGGTTTGCTGTAATTAGGGCTAGGCCCTACTGGAGATAGCGTTTCTCACACACAAAATAATTTTGGCTTTATTTCCAAAAATTGGACATTTTAGAGATTTTCCTGATTTTGTCCGGGATTTTGTCCTCATTTTTATTCTATTCTACACTGTCTAATCATTATTCATAGAGCTATAAAATGGTACGTCCAATAATTTGCTTCTGTCATGACTGTTGTCATTTAACGAAAAGTTCATTGAACTTATTGTTTACAAACATTGTCACGTGCTGATCTGCCGGGTCCACAGACGTCACATGAGACATCACGTGACTTTGTGAGAAAGTGGCAGGTGCACTCAGCTCAGCTCAGGGGATGAAACAAGACAAGGTAAGTCTATATGGGGATAATTGAACCAAATAAGACCGCTTATTTTACACATGACACCGCTGTAGATGTAAAATTTTATCATTGGAGTAAGTAAGCTTAATACCTTGAAGCAGTGAGTAAGCTTCATTTTTTAAGCTTAACTAAGGCTTTGCTTGACCTCGTTAATTGCAGGGTTGGACTAGCCTAGCCTCTACACAGGCCTTCCGATGTACATGTACATCTATAGGCCTGAGTGAATCGAGGTGAACATTTGGCAAGATTTTCTAAGTTCAAAGTCATGGACATGGTTTCAAGAAATTGGAAAAAGGACAAAACAATTTGACCATCAAATAAGGAGGAGAAAACGTTCCTTGACAAGAATGAGGTACTCGATCATCTATATAATCCATACTTTAAAAAAGATCAACCCAAAACGGGAAAAAATCACTATCTGCAAAAGCAGAAAGAATCGTATTCTACAACATGGTAAACATAAACATTTGCCACAGGCCAAGGTTGGACTACTAATCAGGTGATCAGCGACGAAACGTTAACCAGCGACAATTGAAAAATAGTCAAATGAGCTATTAAGTATATGGGGATAAAGTGTCGGGTGCCTGGTATGATAACGAAAATTCATGAACCACACGTTCAAACAAATCAGTCATCCGATCAATTTATGCCACTCGGAAATTTTCAAAATCCGTGAAATCATTTCTAAATTACACCTAAATCAACATTGTAAGTACAACAAGTAATGTCTAGATAATCTAGAAAATGCATAGATCACGCAGGTCTATTTCATATCTGGTAAAATTAAGTAGGAACAAATGTCAAATTTTGATGTCCATCGCGCCCATATATAGACACACGCAATTGACCTTTTTCATTGTGACATTTTCGTAGATGGAGTCCATAGAAAATTCACATTTTGGGACTAGGCAGCCATTACGGTTTGACAGTTCTTCCTATACAACCAATGCATTCTAGGCACATGGGCTAAAATTAGCCCATGACTTTTTTGCTATTTGCCATCCCTTTTTTGTTGGATCACTCATGTATTGTTGTTAATAATATTAATAATGAGTATCTACATGAGTGTTTGTTGATTGAAAAAAATGTGTACTTTGATCCAGGGGGGTAGGACATGACGTCATCAGATTTTGAAACTTCCATTCAAAAAACTTGAATTTTAATTAAAGCTCAAAAATTTCATTTTATGCCCTTATTTAGTGTATAAAAATATACAGATTTCAAAACCGTTGGGGTTGGGACTTCAACCCCAAAACTAAAAAGATATTCTGATTATTTTGAATGTGAACGATTGTGAAAATTATCGTTAAAACGGTTACCTCATTAATATTCATCACATCTGATGCGCCGAATTGTAGGTCATAGGGCGCAAGGTGTATAAATTGGTTTAAAATTCTATCTTACCATCGTGTATCACCGTGGCCCACTGGCTTGGGTCTTTGTATACCACGCAGGGGACCAGAGTTCAATTCCCATCGTAGTACCATTTTTCTTTTTTTGTAACTATCATATTTGTTTTGGTACTGGTATCAAAAAAAATGTATCTATGGTTTTTTTTAATATAGGTATTAAAGAGTCATAAGAAAAGAAGATTTGAGAAGAAAAAGATTGAAAAAGAAAAAAATATTCCTGATGTGGGACTCGATCCACGTACCTTCCGCGTCCCAGGCAGACATCGAATTCATTAGGCCACGCGTTTTCGTTGCTCTGATTGGGGATTTTATAATATTACTTATACGCTCAGCAAGGTGGCCTAGCACAGATAGAATCCCTCTATTTGTTTTTCTTATTTTTTGATACATGGTGTTTTCATATATGCTGATCACATTTCTGAAATAAAAAAAAAGGGGGGGTCACCGACTTAGTTTTTGAGAAAAATTGAGAAATATCCTTTAAAAAACACTATATTTTACCACTTTTTACCATTGACTTCTATGGTAAAATGAAAAGAAATCACGTACAGTAGAAACTGGGGACAGACAAATTACTTCTTTATATCCAAAATTTCGTTATATCAGGGTTTTTAAAACAATAAAAAACAAAAGAAATTAGTAAAATGGTACAGGAAAATTACTACTTTATAAGAGGGTTTTTCTTACATCAGATTTTGTTATAATGAGTTTCTACTGTATAATTAAAATTGGCTCTATTTTTTTCTCTCTTTTTCACATATGTTTTGGTCCTTATATAGTTCTTCAAAAACACATAATAAGAACAAATGGTCACCAACTTTCTTTTTGAGATATTAAGCAAAATAAAGCAAAAAATTGACATTTTTAAAGCAATGAGTAACACCTTAAGCACTCTGTGCTTTGAGCCCTACGCCGTCAGGAGTAACGTGCATGGTCTTATGCGTGAATATAAAAATGATGCACGTGTAAGATCACATTTTATTAAAGCGCAAGATACAATACGCCAATAAGTACGCTTAAAGCCCAGGATAAATACTTTGAAATTGGTACGATACCGCTGATATCAGCTCACTCGTGTCCAACACCGTATCTGTGCTAGGCCTCCTTAAATGACCCTATTTTTATGGTACTAAGCGGGAGAGATGCAGTGTGCATGTATCGTATGACATCACAAACCGTAATTAAATATCGGTTTATTTTTCTAAATAATCAAAATATCTTTTTAGTTTTCCGAGGTTGAAGTCCCAACATCAACGGTTTTGAAATCTGCATATTTTTATACACCAAGTAAGAGTATAAAGTTAAATTTTGGAGCTCTAGTTAAAATTCAAGTTTTTTGAATGGGAGTTTAAAAATCTGACCCCCTCCCCCCTGGTTTTTGGTTGATCTATCTTAAAGCACGGATTATAAAGATGATCAAGTACCTCATTCTTGTCAATGAATATTTTCTCCACCCTATTTGAAGAGGAAGAGGCTGTTGAGGCTGAATAATTTTCATAAATATAAATGAACACTCACATTATAAATTTTCACATGAGCACTGATGACTATCATGAAGAGTTTTACTATCTAATTTAGTGAAATTTGCGCCATATGGCACAAATTTAGGAATTTTTCTAAGTTTCAAAACAAAAATAAGGAAATTCATGCCAAATTAGCATACTTGTTCACAGAAAATTTCAATTTTTGAATAAATTTGACTCAAAATTTGTGCAGTTGGTAAATTGGTATATACATGGGTGGTACTTGAAATTTCCCAGTACCGTAACACACCCCTACCCCCCCCCCCCCCCCCCCCCGGCATTGGTACAACTTTTTGTCAAACTTTTTGAGATTTTTGTACTAAAATATTGTTCAATTTTTCCCTGCTCATAACACATGTGAAATTTCATGGCTGAGTTATGTTCCGTTTTGAAGATATATGAAAATGTGTCTAATTATGGTACGTAACCATAATTAGTTTTACACAGTAATGCAAAGGTGGCTCTGATATACAAAATTGCACAAAAAATCAAAATGGTTTTGCTGATTCAGCTGAAATTTTATTTATAACATTCGGTCAAAACCAGGCAAACACCCAATAGTGCAAAACACTAAATTAAACCCCAAAATGAGACAAACCAGAAAACAGTACACTAAAGGAAAAATAAACAAAAAAGAACAACAAAGGAGAAGAATAAAACTAATTACATGGTTGGATTAACAGCAGACTTTTAAAACCTATGGTTGGGCTGTTGATAATCTCCTCAGACAAACAATTCCACAGTTTAGGCCCATGATGGTAAAAACTTCTCTGACAAAGAGTGAGGTGGCTAAAAGGTATGTGGAAAGAACGGGAATCAATGGTTGGATCGGGTGCCCTGGCGAGTATGGGGAGAGGATACATTAGGAGCAGACGACAAGTTATTTAGGATCTTGTAAACCTGGATGGTTGCGTAGAAATCATGATGAGATTGAAGAGTAGGAAGAGATGTTTGGGCAGGAGTTCATCATGTTCAAGGTTCCGGGTTTGTAAGATGACACGGCAAGCAAATCTTTGGGCAGACTCCAGACGCCTCGTCAAGGTCTTATTTGACGGGTGCCAAGTGATGCAGCTATACTCTAAGATAGAACGAACTATAGTGAACGACTAAGATCGGATCGGAGCAAGATGAAAATTCCTGTGAATCAATCCAATTATACGGAGCTTTCTTACAGATGCTATCGATATGGATATTCCAAGTAAGTTTACTGGAATTTGGATACCAAGAAATGTGACGTTGGTCACTCTCTCAATTGATTGGGACTCTAGAAAAAACTGATTAGAAGGAAAGGGATTATGTTTTAAAGAAATAATCATAACCTTGATTTTCTTAGCATTAGCTTGGAGAAAGTTGTCAGTCAACCAGTTTGAAATCTTGTTGATGTCATCATGAAAGGAATGAAGATCGTTGACATCATTAATGGGTTTGTACAGAGTTTTATCGTCAGCATATAACACCAGCTTACTACCTGCAGTAAGGGGAATGCAGGGAAGGCTATTAATAAAGATCAAAAAGAGCAGCGGCCCACAGCCAGGACAGAGCCCTGGGGCACACCAGATTGGACATGAACTAACTCAGAAGAAAATCCATGAACAGCAACACACTAGTATCTATTGGAGAGATATGACTGAACCCAGGATAATAGCCTACCACTGATACCTAAAACAGTGAGTTTCTGAATCAGGAGTCTATGAGGAACTTTATCAAAAGCCTTTGCAAGATCGAATAAGCTAATCGCCCCAACATGCTAGAATGCCAGTCATGGATAGCTGTAAGAAGAGCATCGGAAGTAGAGGATCTAGGGAGAAAGCGAAATTGCCTATTGGTGAGCAGATTGTTAACCTGTAAATGAAACAAAATATGTTTGTGAATAAACTTCTCTAACATTTTTGAAATAGGTTGTAGGAAATTGGGCGATCGTTTTCAGGGGTGTGAGAGTTCAGCTTTTTAGCTGATTTTAGCTTTTTTAATGGCTTCAAAAGAGTCATAATTTCAGCTTTTTCTTTCATTTTCAGCCTGTTTTTGGCATTTTGTCACCATTTTCAGCTTTTTTCAGCTCTTTTTATCACTTGATTCTCACACCCCTGCGTTTTGAACAGACCTTTTATCCCCAGATTTAAAGACAGGAATAATTCTTGAAATTTTCCAATCTGAAGGCACTGTACCAGTGAAAATTTCAGCAAGAATAGCAGATACACTATAAGCAGTTCCTTTCAACATTTTACCAGCAATTCCATCAACACCAGCAGCAGAAGATGGGTCCAAATCACCAATAAGATCAAAAACCTCCTCCGAGAAAAATTTAATACAGGAGAGATAACCTGTGAAAGTATGAACAAAAGATCTGTTTTCATTACAATCAATATTGTTAGGGTTGAAACATTTAGCAAAATATTTACTTAATAAATTGGCTATTTCCTGAGGAGTTTCAGCAGAGGAATCTTTAAACCGCATGGTGTCAGGAATTGAGGGGCGACCAGACAAGGATTTCACATAACCCCAGAAACATTTAGATGGGGAGGTACTGTCAAGTTTCAACAAGGGAAGCAAGATACATGTTTTGGCAGATTTGAGTTGATTAGAAACCCTATTTAGCTTAGACCTATTTAATTTTAATATTTTTTATGACATTGAATTTTTTTTTAAATGGACCAAGCCCTCCTTTAATAGAGACCATTGTAACTCAAAATGTTGACATTATATTTTTGTTTCTATTTCAGGCAATGAAGCAATAACTCAGGCTATATAGAACACCATGCCTTCACCAAGGTCAAAGGTACCAATCACGCAATTAAAAAACTGTCGCATTCTTCTCAACCATAAGATTGTACGAGAGGATTTATGGGTGCGTGATGGCAAGATCATCAACCCTGAGGAGCTTTTCTACAAGGAAAAGGGGTATGCTGATCAGCAGGTTGATTGTGATAACTGTATCATAGCACCTGGCTATATAGATACACAAATTAATGGTAAGATATTCCAGCTGCAATATATTATAGACCCCATGGACCATGTCGAACTTGCTCGAGAAACACAAGCCAAAAAACTTCGTTTTTGGCTTGTGGCAAACTGTGTAGTACAGCCTATCACATAACGGCCATTTGTGCATAAATTGAAAAATACAAATGGTACTTGAACAAACAGAAATGTTTTATTCCATATTCATGAAAGGAGCCTTTTTGAATTAACTTTATGAAAATCGCACTGTTTGGATCAGAAAAATCAAACGGTATGTATGGTTTGTTTACATGGTTACCATTTGTAAACACATCTTCAAACTTCAATTTTGTTTGACTAACAACTTCGGGAAGTCCTTTGTCATGTTTGTGGAGTGTTGCAGTTCGTATTTGATAAATATGATAATTTTTTGGGATATTGGGTATGTGCACTTATGCGACAGGTATGATTGCAGAGCTTGCTTCTGGCAGTGGTACAATACCACTGCCAGAAATTTCGGGTAATGTCGAACCTAACTTTCCTCATATATTGCATTTTCTTGTAAACCTTAACATTAGCCTGATTAGACTAAAGGCCAATAAGGCCTGTGAATTGTCTACCCCTTAAACATTTTACAAACATCAATTACGATAATAGGAACAAATAACAAAAGATGATCTGACCACAATCATTCGAAACAATATATTTTTCTATCAATTCACTTTTAAGTTGGCTGCAAAAATTGTGTTATGATTTTGCAAAGGGAGTTCCAAAGAATCAGGCCTTGTGTTCTTAAAGATTGATCAGAAGGTTCACAATGATATTTGAAGTTATCTTAACATTGTCAATGAGTTATAGCCTTGTTGATTTTCTGTCATTTTAGGTGGTTTTGGTGTGGATTTCTCATCTGATCCTGCTTCTATTCAAGATGGACTCAATACAGTAGCCAGGAATATTCTCAGCCATGGTGTCACATCATTCTGTCCAACAGTTATTACATCATCTCCAGAAACATACAAAGAGGTAAGACCATTAATGAATAGGCCTAAGAATAAATTTGACATTTTTATATGAGAATAACCTGATCAGTGTCTAGCATTGCTTTCCATGAGAAACATTCATAAGATTGTTTGCCAGATTTAAATATAGGAAGAAAACCAGAGTACTCCATAGTAAACCTGCAGAATTAAGATAAGACAGACAACTAATAGCATACGTACAGTGGCGTGAGTGGTGATCCCGGAGGTACTCATATGGAAGTGACGTACTAGTGCCACTGAGCACCTCGGAAATAGGGGTCTTTCGGTGACAAATTAGGTAAAAAAAGGGGGGTCTCTCAATGTCAAAGTGCAAAAAATAGGGGGTCTTTGGGCAAATTTCATCAAAAAGTAGGGTCTTTCCAGGTCAAAATGGCCAAAATTTTTCAAATTTTTTGATGATTTTTGCAAATTAAAGAAATTAAGAAAATTGGTGAGTCTTTGAGTGACAAAGGTTGTTTTAGTGACAGGGAAGTTTAAAGAATGGGAGATCATTTTCGTCTCCCTGTTTCCTTGAGCAAGAAACTTTACTCTATTTGCTCCGTGGTCGGACAATCACGTAAAGCCGTGGGTCCCCTGTACGAATAGACTCCTTCATGGGGTATGCATGTTATCATGCAAGTACTTGTATCATTGATTGATTGATTGAGTGACAGTTGGTCAAAATAGGGGGTCTTTCAGTGAGAGCGAGCAAAAAAAAGCGGGGTCTTTTTGTTAGCACATGGCACATACCTCAAAGCTGTATCCCCGGGTGGTGATCGAACCCAAGATTCATTGACTGTGGTAAGGGAAATACTGCTGTGCCTTTGTAAACTGTTACAATGATAATACTTCCAGTCAATACGTTTACCCTATTTCAAGTTATATATTGTCAGATCAAACTCGGGACCTTCCACACTGCAAGTGAGCGCCCAACCATTTGAGCTAACTTGACTGTTTATGTATTGCCAGATCACAGCTGATGATGATTGAATGTGTAATCATAACCTTTGTAGACCTCTTGAAGATTTGTATCTGTCTATGTGATTTTGATTTCAGATCATACCTCGAATTAAAAAGAGAAAAGGGGGTTCACATGGAGCTAGTATCTTAGGTAAGTACAAATGGCAGGAATAAAAAGATGAAAGGTATTTCAGGAAGAGGTAATGAAACCATTCATATTTTGTAATCTGGCTCTGGTACACATGGTTTTGTTAACGTGAAAATCAATACTAAAGTCTGTTCCACAAATGCTTGGACAATGTAAGAAGAAAGCCAATGTGTCGGCCCTATGATATGTTAATGTGGCCTGGAATCTGTATTTTTTGTTTACACCTTCGAAGAATTGTAGCTGTGACTTTTAGTCTGATAACCAGCTGGCAAAAACACAAAGCTAAAAAAACAGCAAAATCATTGCTTCATTCAAAATAAAACTTGCCATTTTGCAATGAAGAAATGCATAACTAGATATTTTATGTGTCTTTCAGGTATTCATTTAGAAGGACCATTCATCAGTGAAGAAAAGAAAGGTGCTCATCCAATAGACCTCATCAGAACATACGAAGAGAATGGGTTCCAAGACATCATGGACACATATAGTACCTTAGACAATGTAGCCATCATAACACTAGCACCAGAGTTTGAAAATGCAGAAGTTGTGATACAAGAGTTGACAAGAAAGGGAGTCATTGTATCAGTAGGTAAGACCAGAGGTTGGGTTGATGTGGTTCTTGCTTCTAGATGAATGCGGTGTTGGTTCAATCCTTGTTATTGATGGTTGCTGTATGTGATCGAGTTTGGTTGCCTGTTCATAACCAATCTTTCAGGTTCTGCACATTTCCTTATGTATCTAAAAATCAGACTTCTTCTTAATTTTAAATATCTCAAGGATCCTGATTGAAATATATTTCCTTAAGATTTGGCTCTCCTGTGGTACTCCTTTTAAAGTAAAATTTATTTTTTCCTTTAAGAATCAGATTCAAAAAGGAGAACTCTATAAATCTATAACTATAACTGTAAGTTATTATGGTCTTTTGTTTTCAGGTCACTCAACAGCCAATTTAGAAGAAGCAGAAGAAGCAGTCCAACATGGTGCCAGGTTTATTACACATCTATTTAATGCTATGGGGCCTGTAAGTAAAGCAGACTATTATTAAAATTATTAAATTTCCTACAGAAAAAATCTGCATGGTGTGTATGCCGAGAGCGTGTGCTACTGTGCAGCGATACCAAAAGTGCACTGTGCGTGTCCTGATTGGTCTATAAACTCTGCGATCGTGTGAAAAGATACTACGCAAGTTGATATGCTTGTTTACTCCATGCATTTATTGCGTTCAGATGTTCATGATTTGTAGGAAATTTAATGACATCAATAACTAGTTTTTGCTATAACTAGAATTGATAGTTCCATAATTTTATGAATACAAGATTATTCTATATGTTGATTGTAAACAAAGAGGGGTTCAAAAATGATGGCACATTGAGGCTTAAAAACCTGTGTTTTATGGATTTACTTTTTGATGTTTTGTTATGATTAGAGTTAGTGGGAAATGATGCTACATAGGTATACAAGATAAAGACAAATGTGTTGTATGTATTTGCTACGGTCGTGATGCTCTTCTCCCTTTTAAAGCAATCAAGGTTTGCACATGACATCATATTACATTCAAAGCACCATTTTTCCACTATTTGCATGAGCTGGCAACACAATAGTCTTGTTTAATTTAATTCAATTATAGTACCCAAATATCAGATTATATAATTAATAATGGGAAAATGCACAGCACATTCACTTAATTTAACATTTTAAAAAATCATGATGTGAAGTAAATCACCAGTTACAGCTTATTCTACTATTTTTCTGCTATGGTGGAGAAAAACATAGTAAACAATCTGCTTATGAAGCGTATCTTATCATGCAAACCCTTTATCGTGGCAGCCTATTGCAATGTTGCTATGAGGAACACCTTTACAGTAAAGCTGGTAATTCAGAATGTCTGATATGGCTGCTGCACAACCAGCATGGTGTAAAAATGTCATCAAGTTAGCAAACTCAACTTTGTCGTACTTGGAAAATTTTGTGGCAAGCACGACAAGCCGATATATTTGATTACCCTGTCGTGATGACCATGTGCGTAGCCAGGATTGCGTACCCCGGGGAGCACAATAAATCCTAGTCCAAAACGGCGACGGATCCAGGGACACCGCTAGCATCTGCATATATCGGACTGGTCGCATTAGCAGTAATTAGGACTACTGCGCCTTTTTTGTTGTTGTTTTTATTTATTTTTATCTATCCCATATTTTTGTAGACCCCTAGGGTGCGCACGCCCCTTCCGCAACCCCTGGCTACGCCAATGATGACTGCAACGACATATTGTTTTGAGTTAGATGATTTTAACTTTTCATGCAACAAATCATCGTAACAATATACAAATGTGTTGTGCTGCATCGCAATATCTCAAAATTGCATATTTATGTTCGTTTGCCACATAACTGCCAACTTCAACCGCAGCAGCTACTTTGAAACGACCTTAGGGGTTAGGCATGTTTTGCGCTCGGTGTGGCACTCGCATTTATGCGCAGGGTACCTTTGTCCAGTGGTCAAGACTCCCCTTTTCAGACCTCCAGGCCGCTTATTAGACCCCCATTTTAGAATGATTCAGTTCTTTAGACCCCTTTTAAAGGAAAAAATACAATATTTTATCTCTAAGTGCACTAATTGATCAAAATGTTTTTAAAAAAATCAGCTTAGGAGGCTATTTTCGGCCAAAATTTCAGCTCACTAGACCCAAAAAATCAGTTTGTAAAGGGACATTTTTGATTTAAAATCAATTCACCTGACCCCCAATCGCCATACCTATCTCTTTCAAAATTTAGTGTCTTCCTTCCTGGGTTTAATGTTAGCGTTGGGGAGGTAACCTTTACATTTTCTGGTAACCACCCATGTTCTTTAGGGTTCTGAAGGTGACCCTATGAAAAACCAGGGGCTATATTACAAAGGGTACGAATATTCAATCAGATATAAGTGATTCATTTAGTTCATAATGTATGTGATGTATTTTATTTTCCATTACAGTTTCATCACCGAGATCCTGGTATAGTAGGCCTGTTAACCAGTGACAATATCCCGTCAGATCAGGAGATATTTTATGGTATGATAGCTGATGGAATACACACCAACCCTGCTGCATTGAGGATAGCTCACAGATCACATCCAAATGGTAAGATCCAGGGGTCGATTTCACTAACATTACGATGCATCGTAGCTAACGAAGGGTTCAGCTCGTAACTACAACTAAACTTCACAATGACGTGAAAATCCTCCGTAAGTGTTCACCGCATCGTAAGGTATATGAATCATGTATTAGAAAAGTCAAACCCTTTGTTAACGTTGCGTGGGGTCAAGAAGTGGTCGTAGCTAACGATGGGTTTTGGTCTTACGATGGGTTAACGATGCATTTTAACGTTAGTGAAATCGACCCCTGGTATAGTAGGCCTGTTAACCAGTGACAATATCCCGTCAGATCAGGAGATATTTTATGGTATGATAGCTGATGGAATACACACAAACCCTGCTGCATTGAGGATAGCCCACAGATCACATCCAAATGGTAAGAGATCATATGGTATAGTCGCTTGATACGCAGTCTTGAAATTTTATGGCGCACTACTCGTAGCGTGTGTAAAGACTGCGTATCGAGCGATGTTGCATTGATGAAATCGCTGGACTCTTAACAAACAATTAGTTGCAGAAAATATTGAGTAGAGATTTATCCTGTAGTGTACATTAAATTCTGTAGTCATGGTCAAACACATTTAAAACAAACGGCATTTTCATGGTTTTCAGAAACGGAGATACCAAGCACTAGCTGAATAAATTCTATATTCTATGTTTCGCACGCAAACACTATGCTGCTCGATAACCATTTATAACTGCAATGTATTTGTGCATTGTTTGCAGTGTTATCAAAAAATTGAAAATCCAAAACCTTGTGTACACAGTGGTTCTGGCGCGAGCATACACACATGCACACCCACCCCTGCATGTGCAACGTTACTACTTCAGGTTTTAATGCTATTTAAAAAGACTATTACAACTTAAGTTTTGATTTTCATGGTAGGGTTACTGACGAGATTACAGAATTTATGTAGGCTTAAAAAGATAAATTGTGTTTCTTTCTAAATACAAGTGTACATTAACTAAAGGCAATGTCAAAGTAAACGTGGCCGTGTCTCTGACATGATTTCATATTGTTCATTCCAGGGATGGTGTT
>JXSR01S024534.1:19698-31540 GCA_000969725.1 Ophiothrix spiculata
AAATTACAAAGAAGAACCAAAATTTTTTTTTAGTTTTTGGAGGGATTCATTTTTTGAACTCATTTATATTTCTGTACCTCAGTTGTCTCAGGCATCAAGTTGCTAGGCCCATATTCATAAAGCACACTTAGCTAAAGGGTACTGTAAAACATGAACATTTCGCCTGCATGAAAATTACGCGAATTTCACGAGTAGGTTGGGATCGCGAAATGTTCATACTCGCGAAAATATATCTTTATGACGGCATTTCTAGACATTAAACACCCTGTAACACCCATAATGCATCGCGTAAGCAATTTTTCCAAAACACCATATTTTGTGTTTACCGACCGACTCGGAGTTGCGAAATGGGAAAAGTACACCTCAGAAATTTGCTTCAAAATCAGCTTTTTGAATGTTTTATTGAAAAAATAAGGGAATAATGAAATGGAACATACATTTTTCTACTAAAATAATGTGAGTTCATGTCATAGGTGCAAAAATTATTGGAATTACAGCGATTTTCGTGTGATATTTATTTGCCATGTAAGGTTGCTGAATTTTGCACCAATGTTACAATTCTGAAATCGCGAAGTTTTCATGCCGCGAAAATGTCATTTTTCAGTGATTCACGAAATTTTCATGTTTTACAGTATCTCTTGCACTTAATCTTGAAGTGTAATCCTTAAGCAAGGGGAACACTGAAGTGCGTTACCTTCGTAAATGACTTACGTGTGTAAAATTAATACTCATTAATGTTTCCCTTAGTTAAAAGGGACACTTCAAAATTAAGTGCAAGATTTAACACTTTTAAAGTGTTTTTTTTTTTAAATATGGCCAAGCATGCTATTCCAAAGTGATATATTACCAAGATAGAATGAATGCCTTTGATAATGGTGACTTCTTTATCTTTGAATTCTTTATTTTTGTATCAAAAAACTACTTTGTAAAATTATATTTATGAATTACCAGTTACATGCCTTTGAAAACATAAAACATATGTAAACGGAACAATTTTTCAAAATTATATTCAAGAGTATTTTATGTAAGGTTTTATATTATTCAGTCAGATTTGAGTATTTTTATGTAGATGTTAACTTGTTCTTGTATTTGTAGAATGTAATACAAGGGTGAAAATAACTTTTTAGTTAAATGTGACCTTCCAGCCCAAAACAGCAGTAAATGCCAGCTCTGGTCATTTTCACTTTTTTAATTATTTGCAAAGACAATGCTTTGAGTATTAAAATGACACCTCGATGAACTTCACACGATTTCCAGAAGTCAAGTTATGGTCCGCCAAAGGTTGTCAGGGAGTAAAACGTATAACTGAGATAAACGCATTCAAAGATTAGTAAGCTCTATTTTTTCTGTTGATAGTCTTAAGAATAAGGCAATTTATTTCACATTTCCCATTATTTTCTTGAAATGAAACTTTGCTAGTATTTTGAAGTAAGCACTAGGATTGTGAATCTGTCAAAAAATCAATTTCGGCAAATAATGACCTTGACATGTATTTCTACCTGTAGCGCAAAATGAAGTTTCTGGCAGTTACTGCTCATACGGGCTGGAAGGTCACAAATGGGCTACTTGGACATTTTTTTGATAGCCCAGCCCCAGCTGTTGAGCCCCTCCTGATTTAACAGATCAGGTGCCGAGTGGCCGCTGCATTTTTAATGATTTTGCTCCTTTAAAATGACTTCAAATAAGTGATTTATGAATAAATTATCAAAATTATCATAAGGGGTGCTCCACTCCCCCTCTTGCACCCCTTGTGGAGTTGCATCAGAATTTAAATTTATGGGCACAGGGTCATCCCCTTTTTGAAAATTCCTGGAGCAGGCCATGAGACTTGCTAGCATAAATATAGTTGATATGTTTTTTCACCAATAGATGTATACTAATTGAGAGGTAATTTTTGCATCAAAAAATTGTATTAAAAATTGTAGTTACCACTTGCATGATGGAAAATATTTTGAAGAAAATATTAATGCACCAAAGATTGTACATAGATTTAATAATACAGCTGTAGCTTGATCTGTCCATCTAGAAACATTGTGTAAAGCAATATATTCTCTTCTCAAAAGTTTGGTTCTATAGCCGACATTTTGAAAGTTTATATGTTTGTTAACATCAGTGGCAATTGAATACACCAGTTCAAGAAAAGCACAACCACTCTACTGCTCTAGCTTCCTTCTGTAAAATATAAATGCATACAAATCTCTGAAAATGCTTTCAAATCACTAAAAAGCATTTCCATGTCTATATCTCAATCATAGTGTCACATTTGACCTAGTAGTTGACTTTTTTTAGACATTGTTAGATAATTTTTCACAACTACAAGGTCAAATGTGACACTATGATTAGGAAATTGACATGGAAATGCTATTTTAGTGATGTGAAAGCATTTTCAGAGATTTGTATGTCACATTTATATTTTGTAAGTATAATTACCAGAAGGGAGCTATTGGAGTTGGTGTTTTCTTACACTGGCGTATTCAATTACCAGAACATTTTATAGTACTTGTGAAAGATTGATTAGCCTGGGCAGGACATACAAATAAGACAATTTTTCATCTTGCAAACTTGTCTGATTGTCATGCCTATTGTCCATACCTGTTTGACAACAATTACATGATATTTGCTCAAGTTTTATAAGAACAATTTAATGAAGTTGTTTGAACAGATATATTAGTTCTATATTCAAATTTCTTTGTATCAGGGTTTTAAAAACCAATGAAATTAAACAGAAATTTGTTTAATGTTTAAAAAGTACCATAGAGTGCCAGTTACTGTATATATGGCATGTTATATTTTGCTTCAAAACATGGCATTTGCCACAAAACCAACACATATGATTGGCTAAACAGATACTAAAATATAATTTGCATTCATCTTAAATTCTTAAATCAGACTTTCATGATAATAATTTGTCACAATTTATCAGCTACATTGTCACCATGAAACGAAACAGAAACTGAAAATCGTGACATATACTGGCACTCTATGGTACTTCTTTTTTCATGAATTTTCTTGTATCAGTTTTTAATTTACCTGTATCTAAGAAATTAGCAACCCAATTTCTGTCATTTTGGGACAATTTTATTGACCTCTAATGAGATGAGATTAAATTATGATACTTTAACAGTAACAGAAGTAGTTTAATTTTTTAGTCTATGTGACTTCATTTCAAATTATCATGACAGGCTGGGCAATATATGCGTGGAAATCCAGAATAAACCTTACAATCTTTGCGTGCAATTTTCATGGATTTAACGGATAGTCAGAAAGTATGTAAAGATTGCATTTTACAGCCCATGAGTTGAACTTTTAGATATCGTTTGTTTCATATCAATCAGTAGTATACAACAAAAGTTATGTTTTATCAAACTTTTGGGTGGATTTTTGTCTGGTCCAATTTCATGATTATATTGGCCATAAAGTAGGGGTGTTTCTGAATGGAATAAAAATTGGTCACCTTGGAAAACTTATCATATCTGTCTTATTTTTACATCAAATTTGTTCATTTTTTCAGCATAAATTAAAAAGAGCATGTGCGTAGTAAATAAGTAAACATTGTTACGGTTAAGTGAACAGATCAATAACAATACTCAATAGAGCTTCATTCAAGGGGAACTTACTAACTCATGAAATTGGACCAGCAAATTTTACATTCAAGTATTTGACAAAGCATAACTTTTGCTGTACATTACCGATTGAAATGAAACAAATAGTATCTGAAATTTCAATTCTTTAGCTATAAAATACAATCTTTACAAACTTTCTGACTATCCGTTAAACCCATGAAAATTACACGCAAAGATTGTAAGGTTTATTCTGGGACACACTGTATATTCGTGGAAATCCCCAATCAATTCCTGACCCTCAATTGGCATTGATTTAATTAATTTAAAAATCAGTGCTGAAACCTTAAAGACGATCGTAGTGTTAATTTTCACCAACAGGTGGCAGCGTTGCAGAATCAGTTGTTGGTCAGTGGCGGGATGATTTTGACAAAACGTGTGCTTGGTATCTAAGCGTAAGATTTGCACCTATCACGCAAAACGCAATGCGCGCACTAGTTTTTTGTCTTCTTGTCGCATATTCTTCCCGGTAAACTTTTACAGGTTGGGTTTAACCTAGTTGCAACTGTTTCTGCTGTAGTATATTTGTCCTGAAATTTCAGAAAAACTCTAACAAAAATTTACTTTTACATACAAAATTTATGTTTTTTTTATCTTCTTGGAATCTACAATGTAGACACAAATGTCTTTCATCTTTTTTCCCTCAAAAATTGTGATTTGCATTTTTTAATATTAAAGACAAAAAAAAAAAGAATAAATCCTAAACTTGGTTGACTTATTTGTTAAAATGTATTGAAAATTGATTCATTTATATGAATAATTTTGTAAACAGAAAAGCCTGATACACTTGCCCAAAATCAATAGAAAAGAAAGGAATTTTGTTGGTAAATATTGACTTTTCATTGACAAAACATTGTACAATATAAACAAGTTAAACCGTACTGACTCGTACTAATGTCCCATCTTTTTTGAACGTGAACTTGGATCAAAGTTAGGGGCTGGGACTATATGCGAGGACACATGAGAGAGACTGAACTAGCCGGTCGATCTACTGAGGTAAACAATGCCAGTGAATTGTCCGACCTAGAGGAATCAAATCAATATATTAATTGTAATGTTTTGAATCAAATATTTCAGGATTCAGTTCAGTAAATATTCTTTAAAATTATCCCCAAGAGTTTTTTCAACAAAAACTTACAGGATCGTACCAATCAAGGTTAAATATGGTGAAATTATTTTTGCACATCCTATCGTGACATTCGCCATATTGGAATTTTGTTACAAGAACAATCCCGATTGCGCATGTCCGATAGATATGATAGCGCAAGCTCTATTTATTTTTACCATTATATGAATGTAAACATCGCCATCTGTTGACGATTAGAACATAAAAAACAGTGAAAAGGTGTATATTCATCCGCAATCAGATATTCCCACAAATTATAAGACATTTGGGATAAAATGTACCCGTTTCTATCATAATTGAGATGAGTTTGGTACTATTTTTGAAACCAGATTTTGATATTATGATAAATTTCTAGGTGATTCAGCAAATTATGGCCACAAATAAAATGGTATGATTGGGATGATAATTTGGCGACTTCTAAAGAATACCAATGGGACTTTACCTGCGTGTACATTAATTTCCTGAAAATGTTTGTAAATATATGGGTGGTACATTGCCCGAAGGTGGGATTTTACATGCGTCAGTACGGTATATCATTTTAAAGTTTGCTAAAAAATCACATCTGGACCAGAGCTATATAAGTTCATTTCCTTATCATTTATTGAACAATAAGTTTAAACAGGGTAACTTGCTCAATAAAACTGATTTTCAGCAGGATCCTTAACACAAAAAACAAAAGTTTATAATGCTAAAGGTGCAATTCATGATTTTGATATGACAAAAACCTCGCCTGTTTTCTAGCTTAATAAGAAGAAGAGTACATCATAAATATATACTGAAAATTTCACTTGATTCCGATCATTCGTTTACAAATTACAAGCATTTCAACATTTTGAAAATCCCCATAGGCTACTTTGTTGTAATTACTGTTGGGGCCCGACAATAATTAGAAAATGACACATTTTCTCACTTTTCTGAAAAATACAAGCATATATGGAAGAATGTTTTGGGAATTGTAACATATACCACTTGACGATTTTTATAAGCTAGAAAACTCAATTTTGGTGACCTTGAGGGTGAAAAGAAAAGATCATGAATTGCCACTTTAAGTGAATATATAGCTTTAAAAATTAAATTTACATACACTGTTATTTTCATTGAAACAGGAAACCTTAAAACGCATAAAGAACAATATAATAATAGTACAGAATTTCATATAGAAAAACAAATCACTGAAAATCAATTGCTACAACAAGGAATAATATGTATAAAATTTGCATACTTTTGAATAAATAAACATTAACAGACAAAACGTAACTCAATGTAACATGTTAGGCCACCTTAATTTAATAGGTCTTAAAGCTCCTCAAAATTTGAAAACCTAATGCGGAATGCGTTTTTTTATTACTTTTTTTTACTTTTTATTTTTTTATTGTCCACGCTTTGATGTTTTGTTGCTAACATTTCATTTGTGCCACATTGAAACTTATTTATACACACTGGCATGTAAGTATGGAGTCTATTTGCTTGCTATTGTTGTAATTTAAGCATACTTTGATACTAACTCAAGAATGGTTGTACAGTGTTTAGTTTTTGTTGGCTTAACGTTCTTGTGCGACTGCCTAAAGAACTCGTTGACTAGTTTTGATATGTGATGTCAAAACAGGTCGTGTCTTTAACCGCGAGTGAGACCAAACCATCGGTCGCCTAAACTCACCTGACAGCGAGCGATTTATGGCTCACGTAAAAATTCTTGAACTTGGGCTTTAAGTTACATGATGGAAAATTTGTTACTGCATTACTCTAATACGAACTGTTATAGACCAAAACTTTTGCTAATACACTGTAACAACCAAAAATACTATAAAGTGAAGGAAAAGTAAAGATTGTTGCGATAAAATTGAGATAAAATGTTGCCTATTTCTCCAGCCTGTTTCACATTTGTTATAACACAAATAAAAACCCGGAAGTAAACAGCGCTTACATTTTAGGATCTCAGTTTTACGATGCTCCGATGCTACCATGGATAGTACCTTTGGGAAAAGATCGCGACATCCAAATATATATATTAATCTAAAAATCTACCACGCACACACAGTGTTAGTAAAATCCCATTCGGCATGTATTAAACACATCAACATAGATGTGCATGGTTTGCACTGTGAAAATTTAAAAGCCAACTGCATAATCTTTGTCTTTAGCTGATGATGCCTGACGTGGATATAAGAAAAAAAAATAAGAAGGAAAAAAAAATGAAATTTATACATCCAGCTATAGAACTAAAGCGGGCAATTTTATAAATGTGCGCAGGAGCTTTAACTTAATTATGGTGGCCTTATCAATAAACAGTTTTTTATGGCTAATAATAATTTCTGAACAAAATCATTTTGAAATTCAGGATCATAAATACATCATTTAAAAGATATCGAACTATATGATAACAAAAACTGACAACAAAAATAAGAGAATAAATTCATATTTGTAGTGAGGTCAATAAGTGGTTTCAATTAACATTATAAAACAGATAAGATTTTGAAACACCCTTTTTAAACTAGATAATCTTAAACATTGGGAAAAAAAAATGATTGATTCACATTTCAAATTTGTTCCGTTCAAGTTTGAGATTTGCAAATGTAAACTACATAAGTGGCAGACTGTCAACATTTTGAAATTACAGATATGTGATTGTACACTGGTGGTCAAAGTGTTTGCACACGCTTAAATAACGGGCAAAAACCTTATTATATTAAGACTCTTAAAAAATTCTCGTCAACAGCACGGCTCATAACTGTTTCACTTGAAAGCTGCAATGGTGCGTATCATTCATGGGCAGTTTATGTTCAGTTAAACAGTGGTTTAGTTAAACACCTTTCTGGAATACGGGCCAAATAGTTTACATGAATATGACTTTGTCGATCTCATAATGTTAGGAGTTAAACCTACTGCTTTGGTGATACTGTATTTATTCTATTACGCTACGATCATGCTAAATTTTAATAACTCATAAAAGCTTCCGGTTAAACGTTTACCAGTCCAAGTGAAATCCATTTAAATGCTTAGCAATTAAACAGACATCGACAGCATTAGTAGCTATTGCAATGGGGAAATGCCAACCAAGACCCTTCTCTGAAAGTAGGTAATTTAATGCAATATCTTAAGGTAGCTCTAACGGCTACGGTGTCCTGCACCGAATTTTTTCAAAATTTCACAGAATGTGTAGAATGATGAAAAAAACTTGTATTCCAAATTTAGATTTTTTCCGTCAAAGCGTTTTCGAGTTACGCTATTTTTTATTTTCCCATTTCCCATAGACTTTGTACATGGCATGTTTGGCCACCATGGAAATTTTACAAAATTTGTCAAATTTCTGAAAAAAAATACTATTTACAAAAGATTTTTTTTCTCTGGCAGTGGTTCATAAATGAAACTATTTTTCTTTTCCTTGCATTGCAAACTGATCACAGATTGTCATAAATTTTGATTTAAAGAAATTTCTTTCATCGTTTATATATGGGAGACTTCTAATGTTTCTACTTCCCAAATTTTATTGCATTAATTTCTAGAAACATTGAATAGCCAGATTTCTCAGAATTTTCATTCATACTTCCCATGCTTCAATTTTAACAAACAAGGTGTCAAATGAAAGCTTATCAAATTTGCAACAATCTCTCGTTGGCTTTTTAAATTAAAGTGTTTCTAGAAAATTTTATAGGTGTTTGAAAATATGCCTAAATTTAGGAGCTCAAAAATCAATTTTCTTGATAATAAAACACTTTATGGCAAAAAGCCCACAAGAGAATTTAGCTTTTGTGATCCTTCACCAGCCCCTAAAATTTGAATGTCATAGCACATTCCCTCTTGACATGAAAATTCAAAAACTCTTGATTTTTAGGGAATTTTCAAAAAATAAAGAAGAACATAAGAAATTGGCCAAATTTTAAAACTTATTAAATGTTACCATTGAAGGGTTTTCTTTAAAAGGAATTGGGTTTTAGTTCACATTCCCCAAAACTATTCACTTTATAGCTAATTTTCTGACATGTGTAAATAGCCGTTCAAGCTACCTTAAGATCCTACCAACATTTTAAAGCTGAAGATGCGTTCTCTATGAATCTAGCTTTACTGGAGACTTATAGTAGATGGTCACATATATGATTGGCTATTATTGAAATCATTGTATTTCCTACAAAACAAATCTACAGGTTGCATTTGCTGAGTATGTGTGAGACTACACAGCAATAACTAAAATGCAACGCATATATCTTCATTGATAATTTTGACTCGGCGATCACATAAAAGGGGGGGGGGGTCTTTCATCATTTGTTCAGAGTATGGTGCGCTTGTTTACTCCACACATTTGTTCAGAATTGTAGGAAATATAATGAATTTTTTTATTATGGGACACATTGATGTAGAAATGTATGGTTTAGCTAGAGCACCAAATACACATTTTTCTGTACATTTCCTAAATTACTTCCTTGTTTTATGGAAGACCCGATGCACCAATCATAATTGCTCAGTGTCAAAATTTGTGCATACATATGCACCATGAGTTGAGAAGCTCCTGTGCAAACTTAGTGCAATGCTAATTGGTGGAGATTAGTCATCCTGTTGAGTTTCAAATATGATAAAAATAAATCAAATACTGGAGATAAAAACATAGCACTTACGGCTACGTTGCATTTGGTACCACAAAACTTTGTCAGGCCACTGATTGATCACGTGACAATCAAGACTGTGGTAAATCTTACATTGGTGAGACAAAACAAGCCCTCAAATCTAGACTTTACCATCATAAGACTCCAAGCTCCAATGAGGATCAGAATTCTGCGGTATTCAATCACTGCAAAACCTGAAAACATTCCTTTAATGCGGAGGAAGTTGTAATTTTGGACAAGGAGGAACGCTATTTTGAGAGAGGAGTCCAGGAAGCCATTTGGGAAAGGGTTGTGCAACCAGAATTGAATAGAAAGGGAGGACTACGCCACTAACTATCACACGCATGGGATGAGGTCATCGGAAAAATTCCTCACCGCCTGTCTCGTGATCAATCAGTGGCCTGACGAAGTTTGGTGGTACCGAACGCAACATAGCCATAAGTGCTATATTTTTATTTCTAGTATTTGATTTATTTTGATCATATTAGTGCAATGCTGCTTTCACACTAGTTGTCGTCGTCTAGTTTTGTACGTCTGTTTGTTTTCACACTTTTTGCTTTCTTGAGCAACAAAAATAAACATTTTAGAGCTTTAATGAATATAAAATAACAAGGCTATAAAATTACACTAATATTTCAATTAGAATTATTTCAGTTATTGGATATGTACATCTTTACAAGGTTTCTGTGACGGTACGTTCTTGACAGGCCGCTCTAGATATGAACCAGTGAAATCCTTTAATAAAAATATGCACCATCATCAATACTGCATGTTTGTGTTACAAGTAGGGTTACAATGTTCTGGTTCTGTACAGTATACTTTGAAAACTACTAAACAGGTAGGAATTGAAGCTTTTCCTATTTTTTCTTATTTGTGAGCAAATGTTTTCCATGGTTATCCCACACTGGCACACCAACATTAATGATGTGCAAAAAACACATGAAATGCACCACAGCTGTGCTGTGTTCAGCTATTCACTATGTTTTCTTTATCAGCTTATTTAGTGTAAATTCATACACTCCGCATGTCACCTACCCAATCAGAACGCAAGAATATAAAGTACGCGGAGTGCAGTGGAACTTCACAATACACTGCACTTGTAGCGTCCCAGTTTGCATGGTGGGCGTTTAGTGCGTATGAATTTTTCATAGTTTTTGTCGGGTGATGATTTATTTAGTTAGAGAAGTTTCGGACTTTGATGGTCATATTAAAGGCCTTATTTCTTTTCACAAAAAATACAATATTATTTTTCTGTTGTGTATGAATTAAATTAATAAATTTGCATTCCATTATGCTTGTAAAATGAGACAAAATCAATGCACTTGCGGTAAACTTTGATTGCTGTCCAATGCACTAGGCCCCTGAGAGCCTCGTAAATTGGACACATCAAAATTGACCCCCGCGTGCATTGATTTTATCTCATTTCACTCGCACATATAATGCGCATTAATCTATAATCAAAGTATAGTTTGGAAAAGATTTTATGACATAACCGCAGAACAAAAAAAAATTGATACTTGCAGATCATCTGGTAGTCGCTTAGTCTGTTATTTAGGGGTCACCTCACCTGGCACCATAGGTTCTGGGCGCAGCCGTTCTAGGTGGTTAAATACCCGTTGAGTTGTGAAATTTCCAAGTAATTACATTATGTATTCTTTCAAGAAATTAACTAGTCAAAATATTGACACACAGGGGTGTGTCTGAACTTGATTGCAAGTTACATATATTGTGACTTAAGCAGACCTAGATACACAGATTTCCATTACACAGTCCAGAGTTGTATGCACATCTTTCACAAAATAAACCAATGGTACAGCAACTCACTCTCTATGAGTGAAAATAAAGAGAGCACTGATACACAAAGGATAAATTGTCATGTGAGTGCAAGAAAGTCGTATCTGCAATTTAGCTGCCATTTGTCATTAATTTGAATTGCACACTGCACAATTTCGAGTCCTGGGTCAGTGACTCCTTAAATGGTTCCTGAAGAACCATTTCAAGAGACACTGACATATAAGTTAATATTTGGGATTTTACACATTCTAGTGACTAAGTGTCAAATAAATATAACTTAGGGCAGCCATTACAGATATGACTTTCTTGCACGCACATGACGATAAATATAGTTGGTAAAAACAGGTACCAAATTCCTTGGCTATGTCTTCAATAAATAATTTCTTCAATCAGACAGATGTTAGCTATGTCCAACATGGTTCATGTGCTGATAGTTTTCTGTGGCATCTTTGCTTGATGATGAGTCTTGGGTTGGGTGACCTTTGATGACATAACTTGACCCTGGTGTGAATGCAAGCGGGATGTAGCCACTGTCATCCGCTGTCAGCCTTACCCAGTGGTTTTCTGTACGGAGAAATAATGGAAGAAGAGGTCAACATGGGTATTCACAAACCAGAGAGCCACCGGCTCAGTAACCCATGCACGAAAGCCCGTTAGCAAAAAAAAAATGACTTCAAAGAAGCATTTTTTTAACATTGTTTTGT
>JXSR01S024535.1:29618-40569 GCA_000969725.1 Ophiothrix spiculata
TATTTTTTTACTGGCAATGAACAAAAGTTTAGCGGGCCTATTTACCCGGTGGGCCTTTTTACCCCAGTTTACCCTAAAAAAAATAGAGAGAAAGTAGAGATAAGTTTAAGTACTGAAGGGAAAGTAGAGTGGAAAAATATAAGAATGGCCTTATTGTTACCAGTGTGAGATTATTTTTTGAGAAAAAGCAAAAACAAAAAAGTCTTTATGACCCAGGGGTGTCATTCTCTTAAAACATGTCCGTCCAGGGATAAAATGGCATAAATGATATATATGTACTATAAACACTAGATAAAACTTTCAGGGTAATTACCAGTCTTCTGGTACTTCTCAGCTGTCTTCTTTGCATTTAACATACATCGAAGATCTTGTCTTTAAGGATATTGGCTTTAGGCTCCTTTTTATTAAAATTAGTAGCGGTGTATTCTGAAAAAAGAAATAAACAAAATTACTAGATAATCAATTTTATATCATGATTGCAGTGATTTGAGCCGTGCAAAAATTATTTTCCATTGCACGGCATGAAACAAACCTGTGTGATATCATGATATAAAACAAATATTGAATGCCTATGCGCGTGCAATAGTACAAAATATATCATTCGGTCAAATTTGGACTGATCTATTTCACTCGGCTACGCCTCGTGAAATAGAAAAGTCCAAATTTGACCTCATGATATATTTTGTACTATTGCACTCTCAGGCATTCAATATTTGTATACTATTGCACTCTCAGTCATTCAATATTTGTATACTGTTCCAGATTGACCAAAAACCCAAGGGGGTGGAGGTGCAATCGGGTGTCACCCCCCCCCCCCAAATTTGACAGTGTACAAAAAAAGGTCCACAAAAAGTCCCTAAATGTCAACCAAAAGAACACCCAAAGCACCAAAATATGTAAAACCATAGTTGCTTTTGGTCCATCGTCAGATATGATTCCTGGGGCAGATTTAAGTAACATTAACCTAAAAATACATTAACCCTTTGAACCGGACGGGCCGGTATACCGGCTCACGTGTACATGTACCGTATACCCGACGAGTCGGTTTACCGGCTTCAAGGTCACGTGTCAGAAACTTGATGTGTCTGTCATCAGGCATGGGTAGTTAACAATTTTCAGTGATCTAATTTGTGGATCGTCATATCGAAAGGTACCTTAAAACCGGCATAGTACATTACGAGATACGGGCCATTGAAGCTAATCATAATCAAAAATCACGTCCAAGGTCAAATTTCTAATTTCATCAGAAAGGTTATCATTGAAGTGTATTCTATCATATTAATCAGGTTCCAACATCCAAAACATAAGAAAAATGTAATTAAAACCAAGCTAAAAATCCTCTCTCCATTCAAGATTAACTAAGTACAAAAACTTTAAACTCTATTTTCTCAGAACTATAGTTTTCCGAATCAGCCTGATGCCTTTTACCAATTTGGGTGTAACTTCGCAACTGAACATCCAATAACCAAAATCAAGGTGTCATTTTAAAGCTTAAAATCTCAGCTTTCAGATGAGACCAAAAAATCAATTTTGATTTTGCCGACCTTAAGGTACCTTTCGATATGACGGGTCACATTTGTATTGGAAGACATTTATGAAGCTGTAAACCCATGGTTGATGGGTCATTTTGCTCTTATTGACTCGACAGAGGTGAAAAATTCCACATATTTTTGCAAATTTGATCACAATTTTCAACAAATGTGGCTTTGCCCGTAGACTAGAACGTAAATGTTGAATATGTTGGTCGCATTAACAATATTCTTTTGTGAATGCTGATTATTGGAATATTTCAGACTAATGTAAAATGAAAAAGTAAAGCATGGGAAATCAAAATCTAAGTAAGGTTAGGGGTTATATTGTGTTTTTAAACTTTCGGGTTGGCTTGGGTCAGCAGTACAGATACACGTAGAATGGCCAGGGTTCAAAGGAGCTCAAAGGATTAAGCATGGTTGCTAACCATGTTTTGATTGCTATATACTAAAATATTACTATATGCTAAATAGCAAACTTTTTTAGCAATTATTTTTGGAGTTAACAATTTTAAAGAGGATTAGCGATCATCGCTAAACATTAGTGAAATTACGCCCCAGGAAAAGTTCCTAAAAGAGATCTTAAAACAGTTTTTAAACTGCATAAATTTACCTCTCATTTAGATGCTGCACATCTTCTGTTTCCATCACTTGGGAGCTGCCGGTGAAGTTTTGCAGACATTTGGGTAGATGGGTTATTACCCACTGCAGGTATTCTTTGCTTCATATATCACACCAAGTACCTTCTTTCTTTCAGTGTCACTGGAAATGTCTCCTCTCTTGTACTTTTGCCCTGTCTGCTATTCTCAAATACCCATGCATCATGTGTTGACCCAGGCTATGTAGTGTAATAAATCGATGATGGATCAATTTTAGTTGAGAAACTTTGGGGTGGGGTTGGTCTCTGCCTGTCCAACAGGCATAATACCTGATTTGGCCTGGCGGCTCATGGCAGAGAGAACTGCTTCCAGAATGGTACTGAAGGCCGGGCCCTCACCACCACCTTAAAACACAACAAACCAAGACTTGTTAACTCTGTTTCAGAATCAGGGCACATTTACAAACGCAGCTAATGCTAATGAAAAATAGTAGGCGTCTACAAAATTAATCCAGCATTAATTAATAAACATGCTAAAAGTGAATGATGAATGTTTTTTTATTTTTTATTTTTTTAGAAAAAAGTCCCTTGAGGCTTGATGCAAATTAGTAAATTAAAATTAAGCTTAAAATTTCACTGATCAATGATCCAAAGCAAAGAAAATAGCACCTCGGTAGCTTCGACGCATCTTCTCCATCCCGAGGTGCATGCTGGGATGAACACCATCCCTCGCATCTAAATGGCGCCTAATATATCTGGGCCAAACCCTCTGTTGCGCCAAACTTTAATTGAGGGATGGTTGGCCATGATCGATGTCAAATGATGATTATACAATAAAATATTGGAATCGTAATGGGGATAGGGCACATTGATTCTCCTAATTACATCACAAATAACAAAAGACTGGACGCTGGCCCTTCTCTTGTATGCCCCTCTTCCCCAGCGACCCATCAAATGTTACAGGAATATAGTAACTTAGTCTACGGTATATAAGATTTGATAATGTTCTTTTTGGAAACAAAATCCTCAAATGGTCAATGTACTCTCCTTAAACAAATTCACACCTGTGAGTTATCCATGGTGACAATTAAAACACAAGCAAGTTCTTTTTTTTTTTTAAATATTGGGTATAAATGATTAATGATTTTGCTGTAATGAAAAAGGATTTTAATGATTAGTCAATCAGACACTTTGTATCGTCATTGATTATAAATTTTATTTAAGTAAAAGAAACATCAAGGCTTGCAATGTTAATCATGTATACATGCATGATGAATTTAATACTAAACATAATGAGTGTGATTACCAAATGATGTTAAAATCTTTAAGTTTATATAGTTGAAATGAGTTTTCATCAATACGACACACGCTTGCCTCGCTGATGCCATGGTGTTCACTGTTGGAGGAGTAGTAGTGCCACGAACACTTTGACCCTTGGATCTATTGCCTGGCTCCTCTCTGTTGCATTACATAGATTCGGCCTCAAGTATATATGTCGATAACTCGCATTACACCCTGACGGGTGAATCAGTAATATTTGTGCATTTTCTTGTTGCTGTATTCATCTAAGGGGTTCAAGCTATCGCGAAACACACGTTTCCCTACAATAAAAAAAAAATCAGCAAGTTTAAAAATAATAATATAAAGTAAATTAATAACAAAATTTTTGACGACAGATGATTTTTTCTGGCAATATTGAATGATGAAATACAAATTATTGAGTCAAATTTTGGGGTGAATGTCAAATTACTGTCAAAAACAAGCGATTTTTAGAGGAATTCACACATTTTTTCATAAATCTCACAGAAAATTCTCATCAGCACTATTAAAGTTCCCAGAAAGGTTTATTTTTTTTTCTATACCCTGTCTCGCACGCCTAGCACTCCCTAACAATGGTAACTTGCTATCGATCAAAGATTAGCTGTAAAATGATAAAAGGCCCACTAACCTCACAATTCTTGCTCTCAAAGCTCCATGCAGGAGCCATCTTGAAAACGAAATTTCATGATTTTCAGGATGTTTTGTTAGTAATGTGCTCATGCTTGCTGCCTGTATAATCTTTCAAAGTTTTCTGTGGACTCACTGGGGTTGATTTGTATAACGGTTTGTTGACTGATAAAATTGGGCAGGAAATGCATCTTGGTTTTGATGTTATACAGATTGCTAATTTCTGATTTTGGATGCTTATGAGGCTTGTCATTTGCTTTTTTAGAATGATACCCCTAGTATATGCTAAAAAATAAACAAATTTCATGACAAAGTCGTGCTGAGAAACTCCCCTTCAGACACAACTATTGCTCATCCATCTTACGCCTTTTTGACATGCGTTCTTTTCTTTTTCCATCCCTATCCCTGGTGCCCAGCAGCCACTTTCTTAAGGTTTCTTCATACTGCATCCTAGTGCAATCACTTGTTTCTGAGTTCTTCTTAACTCAGCAAAATAATGAAGAGCATTCTAGTCTGTCGACTGATAAAATTGGGCAGAAAATGCTTCTTGGTTTTGTTGTTCATTCAGTTTGCTAATGATTGATGATTACAAGGCTTGTCAGTTTGCTGTACAAAGTGCTCCAGATAAAGCTACAATTGTTGAAGCTCGGTCATTGGGAGTTTTGGAATGCTTGGAAATAGTAAGTTGCTTTCTCAGGCACTGAATTTGCAGTTTATTGACTTTCCTTTAGACAGTTGTATTTTTCATTCCTAAAGACTGCAAATTCAGATGATTCCTTCTTGGTATGTGTGCACCACATTTAACAAAGAAAATGATGTCTTCCTCTTGTGCTGAGTGTTAGATGCAGTGTTGCTAGTCTTTTGATTGTTTTTTTAATGGAAAAATTTAATACAGACAAATATTGACTAAAAAATAAATAAATTTCATGACAAAGTCGTGCAGAGAAACTCCCCTTCAGACACATCTATTGCTCATCCATCTTACGCCTTTTTGACATGCGTTTTTTTTTTTTCGTTTTCCATCCCAATCCCTGACGCCCAGTGACGTGAAGGTGAAGATGTATCACAGAACAAATTTGGCTCTTGGATTTGAGTGATGTATACCTTGATATTTAACTAGTGTTATCTTGGCATAAATAACAGTATCTTTTAAAAAATTGAAATAGATACCTTACACGCTACAACAGTATCTTTGTTGTATGGAGTTTTCTCAATAATATTTCTTACTCCAAGTTGTGAAGCAGGGTTGGAAGGTCTGCTATTTTCAACTGCCTGTTTTGAGCATGGAATATTTGCCCTATGGATTTTATTCATACCTGTACAGTCTTGCAATATAGGCCTATACAGAAGTATATAATAATCCATTCCACAAGTTAAAATTAATAATAGGATGGTCCGTGGTGGATTGCACACCGCTGGTTGAAGTGGTATTTGGTTTTGGTAAGTTTGGCTGTATTGTTTTGCACGCAATAGCTGCACAACTTTCTTGTTTCTTGGCATCGCTGGTCCTGCTATAATGTTTTTGATTTTGTCTTTTCATAAAGTTATTCTGAAGTGATTCTGTCATGCTTGATGCAAACTTTTTTGTCTACTCATTCTGTTCTTGTTTAATGTACATGGCTCTACCTCACATTGTACATGATAATAATATGAGTAATTTTAACAGAATTTTAGGTAATAAGCCAATACTTTTCAGTAAAATATGAAAGTTTGTTTTTATCAAAATATAATTGCTCAGAAAGCTTCATTGCTCCAACCGATGGGCTCCTGCTGTCTTTATTATTACAAGGTTGCTGCAGCAACTAAAATCTACTATATCAAAGTTCAGTTCACCTTTTTCACTATGATGAATGTTTGGCAATAAGATTAATATGCATTAACAAAGGTATACTACGAACATCGCCTAGTTCTGTACTACGCTGTGACATGTCTGGCTTGTTGGATGTTACTGTGATGATGTCTGGTGGCTTTCTTTCAGGATCTTCCGTGGTGGTGGTAGTCTAACAAGCTGGAATGTCCCTCTGGTGACGGATGTAGGCTGCAGCTGGTTCCTCCAGCAGGGGTAGTGGTCTTTTCATAATCTTGTAGTAAAATTTTACTCTTAGGATTGGTGGCTTGAGTGGTAGCTGCTGATGCCATACTGGCATTTCTCTTCAAGGTGGACTGCTTGAATGCTGTCTTCAGGTTCTGCCATGTTTGAGCCTCTTCTCGGTTTGGGGTGATGTTTTGGGTGTAAATAGGATTTTCCTGACTTAATTCCAGCCAGTATCATGTTGTGCTGACCGAAGTAGTGAGCTTTGAGTTTGTTACGTGCTGATGTGTTGAATTGATAGCCATGTTCTTTACATTTTGTTGCCCTTCTTCTATGCTGTTGTTGAGGTCTCATGTTGGAATGGGTTTCCTGAATGTGATCTATAAGCCTCTGGGCACCAAGGTATTCCCTTGGGCAAAAGGGGCACTTCTTAGGTGGAGGTGGATTCACCGCTTCCATATCCTGACCACGCAGCACGCACTGCTTCATCAAGTTTGGTTTTCACCACCCCGGTTTCTCCATTGGACTCTCCCTTCCCATATTCTGAACCGTAAAAAAGACCGTATCATTTTGAATCCGAAATCTTGTTCAGCGTGGCTGATGGATAATAAGCAACAATAGGGTGGATTGTAATTTGTGTTTTTGAATAGTATGTGCTTTTTATTTCATCTTGAAACTTTGCTTGAACGTTTTCGCCAAAATCGAGAACTATGATTACAGAGTTCTTTTCAAGGTTGCATTTAATGCGTTTAGATAGAAAATTAAGTGATATTTATTCAGTAAAAGTAAATATAGAGGATAATAAAGATAATCATGGTTTATTTTTAATGCTGAATGATTATCAAATATATAGTGTGTTATAAAAAAAAACCTGAGTTAGGTGATATTGCAGATAGTGAATATGGATATTGTATTAGTGGAGTTATAAAATAGGGGGATAAAAGGTGGAATTAAAATGAAAGTGGACAGCATATAGCTATTGTAAATGGTCTCTATTTAGAATAGAAGTGGCTCTGAAAAGAGCTGTTTGGATATAGTATTGGAACAGAGTTAAGATGTCTTCTTTTTCAAACCATATCGGTTTGGGTTCCAATTTGTACTTTACCCCTCCTAATGCCATCTGACAATGCACCTCATACAGTTCTTGTTTTTCCACCATTAAAACTGTCAGCTACGACACCCAGGCTACGACACCAAAATAATTATCTTGATCGTAGGTGACTTTTACCCAAGAACCCACCGAGTAAAGTTCAAGAGATTTTGTTCTTGAATTTGAGTGGGTCACTGGATCGTCAAATGTTAAGTTTTTGCACGTATTAAACATAATATGATAACCTTATTGTCATCGCTAGTCTCTCAGCGGCGCTGATAGGTATTAAATCTGTTTCTTCGTGTGTCAGGCGGTGTTTCAATACTGACAAAAGCCAGTCGAATTGCTGGATTGACATCCGCATAACTCGCTGGAAGCATTCACCACTGCCACGGGAATCTCGTAACTCTTTCTACAGGGTGTAGAATTCACCCTGTTTTCTTCTAGTTAATTTTTTTTCATGCATATAATGCCACCTCTCATGGCGCAAAACCAAAATAACCAGCAATATTACGTATGTGAGGCGATAATATTAAACTGTGCATCCGTAGGTGCAGTACAGGCCTCTGTACAGGTGCCATGTCTGATTTCCTGTAGCCGTCTGTCATTTTACTGTTAAAACGGTATAAAATGCTAGCGACAATAGCAAAGCGGCAAAGGTGCAAGGCCGTATCGGCAAAGCTACATTCCCCTACGACAAAGTTGCAAAGCGACATAAGTATGAAAGCAGCATGACACTCTCAAAGTAGTGAAAATTTCTTGTGCCAGGAATTGTTGGAATTTTGATCCCATCTGGTTTCCATTTTTCATCGAGCACTGGTATTTTATGCATCACTTTGTCTTGTGAGATGCACAGCACAGTGATGTTTTTGCATACATCTTGTGCAACCTTGGCAAAATCTTTGGAAGTGTGCATTTCAAGATCTCTCGATCCCCATAACCCTTTCAGACACTCGCCTCTTTGAAGCTAGACTCCCTATAGATATACCATCAATGCATCCCTTGCCATGGGAGTGGCTGAAAAGTTCCAAGTAGCAGGGACATCATTCAAAGTTATGCTGCACTGACTGAATATCTGATTGATATTGAACGGTGATATGCCACATGTCTGGATTTCTTTTTGTTTGTGTTGGTAGGCTGCAGCTGATTGGCATTATTGTTGATGGATGCTGGGGTAGACTCTGGTCCAAAACGAGATATAAAATCTTCTAAAATGTGAAATAATTTGGGCTTGGAAAAATTTGGCAAATGAAAAATATGAAATACCGCAGTTAATCCAGCCCTGAATTATAATGTGAAATTAAATATTTACAAAATGATATAATATCCTTGCCATCAGAAATGTGACTTGAAAGCAAGGATTTTTCTGTCCAATTTGATTTTCCTGTCGATCATAAATAGAAAACTTGGGAAAATAGGATCTATATGAAAAATTCAAATGATTCTTGAACAAAAATCTTTAAATATCTTAATGAAAAATTGTAAATCTTTAAAAATCTTAATGAAAAATTGTTAAAAATACAAACAATTCTTAAATGGTAATTAAAGTTTCACAGAATATAATATATATTTTTTACTTTGTAGACATGAAATCAGATATCTGTCAGCAGATTTTTATTGAATCATCAAATTTGTGCAGATCATTCACTCCCAAACCCCATGTCATAAACCATTCACGAAGGAAATGAATCTAGAAAACGCTTAGCCGGTGACATTTTAGTAAGTGGCCAGCCTTTGTGTGGAAACCAATATCCGATAATCAAACATTGGATATTTACATTGTAGTCACTAGACCGTATTAAGCTTATTTGCTGAAGCATGCATCCGAACTGATACCCGATTGTGTCTGTGATTAGAGCAAATAGAATTTGTGCAAGAGAGATTCTAGTCTATTGATTCACACAGATGCATTGTCATGTTAATGGGATCTTGTGCAAACTGGTATCGCTCATAGCAAACACTGGTTTAGCTTGGTTTATTGGCAAATCTTATCAAGGTAATTGAGTGTAACGCTTAGCCGGTGACATTTTAGTAAGTGGCCAGCCTTTGTGTGGAAACCAATATCCGATAATCAAACATTGGATATTTACATTGTAGTCACTAGACCGTATTAAGCTTATTTGCTGAAGCATGCATCCGAACTGATACCCGATTGTGTCTGTGATTAGAGCAAATAGAATTTGTGCAAGAGAGATTCTAGTCTATTGATTCACACAGATGCATTGTCATGTTAATGGGATCTTGTGCAAACTGGTATCGCTCATAGCAAACACTGGTTTAGTTTGTTTATTGGCAAATCTTATCAAGGTAATTGAGTGTAACGGGATTTGTAGGAAAAGTAAACACAAATGTAGTGTAGAAATTATCGTATAGCGTTTGCCACATGCTTTTTTCCCTTCTGTCCTAACCTTGGCATAGTAGAAAAATGCTCTGATTTTTTCGTTGGCTTCTGTTCCTTATGTGTTTTAGATTGATTTGAGTTGGTGTTTTCTGCTCAATGCTTTTGCCATTTTGTTTGCTCTATGTCGTCGCACTCTTTCAACTGTATATTCTCTTTCCTATTTACGTCACATTCATCCTTCTCTTGAATTGTCCAATTTTTAAACCATTCTTGACTCTCGCTTCCGGTCACTATCTTTCTTCTTATCCAATGCATACTTTGCTGGATTTTTTATTTTGATGTTACGCCGTCATGCGGAGGATTGGTTTATGTCCATTTGCTCTTGCGTATTGATACACAACTGCCATTTATTAGTTTCTTTCTTTGGTCTCATGTTTTAGCAAAAACACCAGTACTTGATGTGACCAAAATAAATACAAACTTTTTTGGTGAAATTTTTTTTTTAATAGAGCACAGAAAGCTTTCTGGTAGTATCAGTATTTTTCCCCATTGTTTAAAATACCTTCATTTTTTTTCAGTCAAATTTCACCACAAAATTGTTTAATTTACATTTTTAATGTATAAAAAAAGGCCAAAAAAAAAAGATAAATAGAATAAAACAAGATCACATAAAATGAGAACAAATTGATTTAGTGAAACCAGGAAAAAGCCATTGTTCATGATGATGCCTTATATAGACAAATTAGAGTTCTTGTCATTTTTGAACCCGAACAATTTCAGTGCCACACAGCACACAAAGATTTCAATTTTCATTCATGTTTTGCACTTGAAAGTTTTTTCAACTGCAATATGCCATCAATGCATCCCTTTCCATGGGAGTGGCTGAAAAGTTCCAAGTAGCAGGGACATCATTCAAAGTTATGCAAGATAACATTCCCTGCTTACACAAGACTCCATTGCCAATTTAGTTTTGCATTGAATCTTTTCATTCTATTAGCATCTGTAAATGTATCTTCAGACAATTATGCGAAGTGTCTGTTACTTTCAGACAACCCCGTTTTGCTTGGGTATAATCACTAACATAGAGTATGAAGTAAATTTTGATTGATTGCCTCTAACTTTTCAACATAAGCTTGATATCATTTTTTGGCAGTTTTCAATTGAGTAAATGTATTTTATGAGTTTGAGTTATAGTTATAGTTGTAGTTATAGTTGTAGTTGATTTTATAGTTACAGCTGTTTTATAGTTGCAAGTTTGTAGTTGGTGAGTTATAGTTACAGTTTGAGTTACAACTAGAGTTGCATTTATAGTTTGATATACAAACAGTGGTAGTGTTGATGAAATCAAATGCAAATTGTAGATATTCATACAGGAAATGTCAACTCTATTTTCTATAACTCAAGTCCCATTATG
>JXSR01S024536.1:8219-18670 GCA_000969725.1 Ophiothrix spiculata
TATATACCAATATTTAAGAAAAAGGGACCCATCCATATACCAAATTCCCAAAATTTTGAGGCGAGTTTAAACAAAAAATGAAATTTTCCCCGAAAATTAACGCTAATTTGGCGAAAATTTTCAGATTTTTTGTTTGAAATTTAGAAAAAAATCCAAAAATTGCGCCATTTTTGATTACAGGAAATCTCTCTTCGATAATACTTAGCCAACACAAAACGTGTCTGAAACGTTTTTCAATGGTTCTGAATCGGTTACAATTGGGTTTGTTTTCTTAAACATTTCTTCGGACGTTTTTGAAACGTTAACAATTGGTTGAAAATAGGTTTGGTTTTTCCTAAAACATTTTCAAACGTTTTGAACAAAAATAATTCCACAGAAAATCGTTTCTAAAGCGTTGGCTTTTAACGTGTTTCGTACGTAAATTAAACCTATTTTTAACGTTTCTAGAACGTTGTATTTAAACCTTTTTGAGCGGAAAAAAACACTCCACATTAAACATTTTTGAAACGATTTTTAACGTTCAGAAAACGTTATTTGGCTAGCTGGGTTAAGACTAATTCTTAAAATGTTAATGTAAAAATTGTGTAAATTCGTCAAATCAGTCCTAACATATATGTACGAGATCGTTGTTATTAGTCTCCTGCGTGTGGAGATTCACATTAGATACAGTTTTTGTCCACAACCCAATTTTTTCTGTATCTGAAATGTCTGAGGTATGAAATTCATAGGGATGTTAGCAATAAGAAACCGAGAATATTAGCAGTAATGAACCGGTAACAGTTTTATGATTTCTCTTTTGAAATCAAGAAGAATTTCCAAAGTGTGTATCCTGTTACATGTAGCGAAAGCTGCACTAAAAACACAAATTTTGCGATATTGAGTAAAAGAACCAGGATGAATTGCTTGTCCAACAGGGAACTAGGACATTGTCAGATTCAGATTCTTTATTTCCATAAAAATACATAAGAACAGAAACAAAACAAAAAACTTATGGAGGAAAGGACCGGAAGGCCAATAAGTCCTGTTGAATGTCCATCCCTATATAGAATACAACAAAAAGTTACAGACATTGGTTTAAAATAAAAACCCGACAGCACAACTACCAAACAAGACTAAACAGGGACATGCTCAAAAACTTACTTACAATTAATAATAATATTTAGCTTTAGTTGATTTCGAAACTGTTTCGCATTATTGCATTTTTTTATTTCACATGATAATGAATTCCAAAGGAGAGGACCACTTGTACGGATAGCTTTATCAGTAAAATAATGATTTATTATGTTAAGATCATTTACATGTCTTGTTTGATAATTATGTATATTAGAACGTCTATTAAGATATTCATTGAAAACTAAAGGCAAATCACTAATGATATATTTTAACATGAAAAACCCCAGCTCAGGAGTATACGCATCTGTTACGGTTAAAATATTATGTTTTGCAGAAAGTGGTGCCGCATGGCTTCGGTAGTGACTGTTCTTATTGCCCATTTTTGCAATTTTTTAAGTTTATCAAGGTAAGATTTACAAGTATTTCCCAATATTGGGATTGCATAGTTAAGATATGGTGATACTAATGAGCAGTACAGGGTATGAAGAATACGAGTTGGAATGGAGTACTTTAGTTTGTTCATGATACCAATATTCCTAGATATAGTTTTTGAAATACAATCAATATGATATTTCCATGTTAGACATTCATTAATCAAAACACCCAGAAATTTAGGTATTTTAACTCTCTCTAATTCAGTGTCATTTAAGGTAACAGTTATATTGTCCTGGGATTTGGATAAATTCAAGTGAGATGTTCATATGATCAAATAATTTGTTTTTGTGGCATTAACAGATAGTTTGTTTGCCTTAAACCAATTGCTCACTTCAATCAGCTCTTTATATTTGTTTTAATATCCTTATTGGAGTAAAGAATAGTGGTGTCATCAGCAAACAATATGAAGTCTAGAATAGATGATGTATTTGTTATTCTATTCACATACAATATAAAAAGTAACGATCCCAAAATAGATCCCTAGGGGACACCACATGTAATATTTTTCATATCTGAATTGTAATTATTGTAATGTACAAATTGTTTTCTATTTCTAAGATAGCTCCTAAACCAATCAAGTACAATGCCACGAAAACCATAATATTCTTATTGTTTTTTTATTTTGTTCAACAGCAGTGTTTACCTTATCAACAAGTTGCTCAATGGCCATGTATGTTGAGTGCTTTGGGCGAAAGCCAAACTGTTTGCTATTTAAAATTTTGTCGTCATCTATATAATTAATAAATCAGTTAAATATAAGTATTTCAAGGATTTTTGAAAAACACGGCAGAAGCGACACAGGGCGGTAGTTTGAAAATACCATTTGATTTTTTATATATTTGTATAACCTTTGCTATTTTTAGTTTGTCTGGGACGTTTCCAGATGAAATAGATAAGTTGAATATACTTGTCAGGGGTTATACAATTTCATTACACATGGCGCTTTTGCTTGGATCAAATTTGTCAATAATCTTCAAAATATCCGATTCAACAATAGGTGGCAGATACATTTAACTAGATATCATTTTGTCAAAGTAGTCATAATATTCTTTGCCATTATTTTGTATTTCTGATGCAAGTCTTGCTCATAATTCACAAAATAGTCATTGAATTTGTTAGAGATGTCTTGTGGATCAGTAATTAAGCCACTGTCACATTGGAACTTACACTGATATGACTGCTTTTTAGTCTTGCCAATTACAGCGTTTATTTCTTTCAAAGTCTGTTTCATATCATTTTTTGATTTTTCAAAATGTTTTGAATAAATGCATTCTTTTTTATTTCCGTATGAGCATGTTCAATTTGTTTCTGTAGGTTTTGAATTTTTGAAGATTGCCTTGGGTAGGTTTTTGAATATAAGATTTGTATAATTTGTTTTCCTGTTTGATACTTTTTTATAAGCCCTTTGTGATCAAAGGTGACAGCGGGTCCTTTTTCCTTTTAAGATGGCATTGTTAAAAGACACTGTACATAACTTTTGCAGAGGATAGCAAATTATTATTTGGAAACATGTTTCTGCAACTATGGCTCAGCAAGCACTCCTTTAAACATGATTAATCAGATAGCTAAACTAAAGTGCAGAAAATTAGCCGTGCCATAGAGTACTTAATAAATCTTAAATTGGACCAGACAAATTTGTATTTTGGTAGAGCGTGGGTTTTGTTCTAGATTACCAATTGAAATGAAACAAACTGTATCTTTTCATTTGATGCACTATAAAATGATACCTTTACATATGTCCTAACTATCCAGTTAAGTCAAGAACTAAAAATTGTTTTATGAGACGCGCCGTATTTACTGAAAAAATGATATTTTGTTAACATTTCAATTTTCCTGTAAGTAGATTTTGACAACAGAACAAGATTTTACGTAGATGTATAAATGATTTAGGATTTACATTCCTTGTTGGCACTAAATAAACAGTTATTTTAGGGTATCCCAAAAGACCTCAAAATCTAAATACAGCAATATTTCCTGTCGTAACTGACAAGTTTTCAGAAAAAAACACATATATATCGACAATAAACGCCTTACAGACAAATAAAATGTCTCAATGCATTTTTCAAGGAATAATTCATACCAGGAAATCCTTTTTATTTTTATGATCTCCAGCAGGAACTAAGGAAGTCTCAAATTAATTAGGTACCGTGTGCTGGAAAAAACAAAGTTAAAATCTGATAATTAAATCAATAATGTGATTAGCTTTAATAGATGGTGAGTTACAACAACAGGTGGTGAGTTACAATAAGAGATTGCCACTTATTTCTTCATTCATCTGTATTAGCATATAACAAATGCAATCAAGTTGCAAATTTATAAAAAAATATGAGCCAAATTGTTAGAAAATTCCAATTGGAAATAATTTTGGCAGGAAACAATTGCCCAAACATGCTTATATTTTTTATCCCCCATTTTGATACAGTTTTTTCAACTCTCAAAAATGTTGTTTAGACAATAATAACTGTGCACAATTGTTCCTGAGGTGTTTGTTTTTGGCCTAGGTAAGTACCGAGGCACAAAACAAACACCGACGATTTTAAACAATGACCGAATTAAAAGATGGTGCAAAGTTATTATTGTCATTAATAACCATCTTTCGACATTTTTAATGCCTTTTATGCATGATTTTATAAAGAAATACTTTATCAAACTTATTTCTTTGTAAAAGGTCAACTTATCCCTATAAGAGAATTTCGATCAGTCCAGGCATGACGATCATCGCGTAATATGATAAACGCACGTCCGTGTGGTGTATACGCGCGCTTAATTGACGTTTTATGAGAAAACGCATTTATGCGCTAATGACATCACATACACAGGTCATTATAAGAAGTCATTGTTATCTGATAATGACCGCGCAGTTGTTTGCGTAAAAGTAAAAATAATCTTGTTTGATTGGATCGCGCTATTACGCAGGTTATTAATGTGTTTTAAATCCTTTGATTTTATCTATGACTTGAGTTTCAAATTAAAATTCCTTCGCAGAAAACGCTTTTTAATATTTAAACGATATATACCCCCCCCCCCCATGACTACTAACTGGAATGTGGAAAACCATGACCCGACCAAACTTGTACAATTATGAATAAATGAGTGAATCATAATTAATTTTACTTCTTCCTTATCAATGGGTATGCAAAGTCAAAAAAAAAATAAGAGAAACCTTTCCAAAAAGACAATGAGGTCACATGACAATGTATATAGGGTGTGCTGATTTACAGGGTTAGTTTTTCACAAGAAAGCCTTGAAATAGGACCCATTGTGGTCCTCACTCAAAATATCTAAACATGGGTCATATTTTGAAAATTGTACACAATCAAGGTAAAGGACGAGAACATATTGATTATTCGGTTACTATATTTTGCCTAATGGTGTTTTAAGTACCTAGTATCCGTGATTGATAAAACTCCTGAGATCAAAATACACAGAATATTGTAACTTGATACTCACAGGCATTTTGTGTCCAGTTCAGATAAGTACAAAGGTGCACTAGAAACATTTAAGTCAAATTGTATATTGATTTATCTTTACTGGACGTCTTTATTATAAGCTCGAAAAAGAATAGTGCTTTTACAGGTCTTACATGGGCAAATGGGATTTTGCAAAAAAGGTGTACTGCTTAAACTTCAATATTCTACCCATATTATGTGTGATGTAATGTGACATAATCATATCTCTTGAAATATTAAAGGCAATATCAGCGTTGATTCAGATTTATCGCTAATTTGAATGTTATTGTTAACGAACTGCGATCTTATATCCAGAACTCTACTATGATATAAAGCAATTGACGTCTATGCTTGTAACATTTAATATGAAAATAAAAAGGTAAGTTCAAGACCGTGTCCAAATTGAACAATCTACACTAAATATCAAAGAGCAAACATTATTCTTCGAGTGCGGTTGAAAAGCATTTTTAGAAAAGTCAAATACGAACTGAGAGCTTTCTGGAAGTTACTTTATATCTTTGACATTAGAAAAGTGAATTCACATTAAATTGCGTTATATAAAAAATTCAAGAATGACCTTAAGACTTTAGTAAAACCCAATGCACCATAGCGATGGCTCTGATCATGCCCATTTACACGTGAAGTCTTCATTTTCAAGCCTCTTTAACTTCCTATCTGTAAAACGATTCATAGCCATTTTGAAGCTAACTAGACTATTGTCATTTGAGTTTCTAAGACGTAACATTGCTAATAATACTTGTGCACTGAGTTTTATGTCCCCATATATATCCACCTCAATGTAACCCCGTCATCGATTGTATTGCATGCGTCTCACATCTAACGGAATCAAGCTACCATAGTACAAGTGCGTAATGCGCTTTTAACATCATAACAAACTGAAGTGCAATTCACTTATATCACTATGCGAATAATTGTTTTCGATTTCAAAATCATGATGTATTTGCTGCTTGTTCTATGATGCTGTTTAAGGTGTCATTTAATAGGTAGAAATGATATATTTCTTTAAATTCTATCAAATAATTAAGGAATCAAACATACACATGAACATAATAATGAATTTGATTTTGCAAATTAAAATTCAAATAACTTGAGGTTTTGTGTTAGTTTCACAGAATACGTTTAACCTGCAAACTTGATTTGAAATGAATCAATGATTTTAGTATGAAAACACATGAAAACTACGATTGGTACCGTGACTTTCAGCCACTTTTGTAATGGCAATAACATTCAGCTACTGACATTTTGGCTACATCAAGCATTAGGTAAAATGCTGCACGAAAGAGAATGCACTTAAGGCAAAAATGTGTTATCAACATTTACAAAATGGTTTGGGTCAACAAACATGAAGGCCCGTATTCCAGAAAGATGTTTAGCTAAACCATTGTTTAACTGAGCATCAACAGCCCAGGAATGATACGCATCATTGCGGCTTTCAAGCAGAACTGTTGAGGAGAAATAAAATCTTGATTTAACTAAACACCTTTCTGGAATACGGGCCAATGTGTTTAAAGTTTCTGATTTCTCACAACGTTAGATTTAGCTCACCTTTAGGAAGCTTTCATCCAGCTTTACTCTTGGACGTCATCAGTCCCATACTAAACACGTGGGGCGCTGTTAATGTGTGTTTGTTTGTGATTAGACAGTTAGAGAGCAACTGTATTTTTTGTTGTCTAAATGCATTTTTACTAAACTGAGATTTGAAACAAACTGTCCAGTCTAACAAATATGCTGATGCTGATGATAATATTTTGTTTGCCAAGGGGCCCTATCCCTGGTAAAAATCAAGTACAATTCTAGTACAAGATTGGAATATGCACATTTGGAACATCATTCGATTACAATTTAAGTGCAGTTCTAGTACAAAAAATGTGTATTAGAATTGTACTAAAACTGTACTAGAATGATGTTCCAAATGTGCACACTCCAATCTTGTACTAGAATTGTACTCGAATTCTACCAGGGATGGCCATGCAATTGTAAAGTTCCTGTCACTACCGTCATCTATTAACAGTTAAGGTATTTTTTAGGTATAAAGGATAATACTGTGACATTGTGTTAAACGTTAACGTTTTGAGACGTTATTTTGCAACATGATGTAACTGATAAAAACTGTGCCAAACAACACTACCACTTATCAAAAATTGTCGTAAAACGACCACCTTCCATGACATGAAACAGCCCGGGTGAAATAGTTTAATTATTTAGTATTATAAAGTCAGCTTGAGAACATTCAGCAGTAATCTCGAGGACCATGGCATACAGAAAAGGCCAATGATATTTGACAGGTTTAATAATGTTTGTTATTTAATGTTTGCTATTTGTGATGACTCACCCCGATTTGCAGATTTGTTTTGAAATTAATCAATTTTGATAATTTTGATGTTATCATTTCATCTCTTACAGGTTTTAACACCTTTTGTTGAAATTTATTAAGGCAAACAAAGTTTACAACAGAAAAATCTGTTGAAAATTCTTCTTACTTTCTTTATTTTTGCTGCCTTATTTTTCCACTAGTTTCTTTTCGGGGAGAGATATCACATTTTGAAGATATTTAAGGCTAGGGTATGATGTAGAGATTCTACTCCTTACATATGTCAAAATTGTGATAATTTGTCATGTGTAAGTGTTCAAAATATTTATCTTGCAGTGAACATGACATTGTAACATTTCGTTTGTGAAAAAGAATCGTAGCCTTAACAATCCTTACAGTAATTGATATGCCAAAGTAAATATCCAACGTAGCCTTAACAATCCTTAAAGTAATATGCCAAAGTAAATATCCAATGTTTATTTTTCATAGCTATTGACTTCCGCTTTGATCTTACTTAAATGTATTTGATGATCGATCCAATTTCTGTTTTATTTCACTCGTTCTTTTCTTTCTTTCTATTTACCAGAAAGTATGTTCATGCATGGATTATATAATGATATTGTGTGATTTCCTTGAAATGTTCTTTTGATATCAGTCCGGATATCATTACTGCAAATGATGCCAAATCTCTCATCCAAATGAGATTGTGATGATCATTGATAACATGAGATAAATATTCAATGTATCATGACTATAACAATAAAAGTCAATCTACTTTGCAGAGTTCCAGGCTGAATAATCACTAGGCATATTGTGTTATAAATTTTATTGCTTTTCCTTATGTCACGGAGTGCACTTTTTCTTTAAAAAAAAAAGCTTTAAAATAGCTTTAGGAAGTACATTCTACTGATATGGTAGCAATTGTTAATGCAAAATAGGTGTATTAGGGAATACTTATGCTAACTTAGTTCTTGCTAACTTAGTTGTAGATTTAATAATCTTTCTTAGATTTTTTTTTTTTTTTTCATTTTTACTTGTTTTATAGAAATGGAATTGGGCCTTATGACCGAATGGATTGATCATTCAGAGATCATTTTCTTTGCATTGTCCGTACTAAAATAGCATTCCTAGTTTTGTAATTTTATAATTTACACAAATATTTATTCAATGGTTTATTTAGAAATTGAAGGGACTAGCCTAGATTCCACCTAGAATTGAAAACTAATGGAAATAATCTAAATATAGCTTGAAAGTAGAGTAAAATCCGAAAAACTGCAAAATTTTACGCACAAATGGCTCAAATTGAGAGAGAACTAATTAGCAATATATCGTTCTTTGATGGTGGTGTGACTCTCCTGTGTTTCCTGAATCCTAAATTTGTACCTCAGATTGATTTACCAGATAAAAGATCAAACAAAGGTCTTAGATATTATTTAATACATATTAAAAGAGAATCAATTTCATCCAAATAATTTGTTTGGCCATCACAGGTGTAGAAATAAGGTTTTCAAACTAGAAACACTGTTTTCACACCACTTTTTTTAAAGTAGGTAAAGAATTGCAATTTTCTCCAATATTCCTCAAAATCATGGAAAACTACTTAATTAAAGTAGGTAAAGAATTGCAATTTTCTCCAATATTCCTCAAAATCATGGAAAACTACTTGTATGTTATATTGCTATAAACATGTTCTATCGATTAAAGTAAAAAAAATATGCAGGTAAAATTAGTGGGAAGAATCTAGGCCAGTCCCTTTAAGGACTATACACAAACACTACAAGATCAAATTTAAATTTATTAAAATCAGTGTATATGTAATGTAACATTGGTGAGAAGATATTTAGAATTTCTAAACACAATAAAGTAATTTGAAATATTAAGTTTAACTTTTGTATTACATTGACTACCAAGAGTAAGGTTGAAAAACACAGAAGAAGGTCGAAAAAAAAACCTGTTGAAAAGTACAGGGTGTTCCAATAAAAATGCATCAGTTTTGTTTTTGATCACATCTCCGAAACCTAGATTTTGCATACTTACACTCTGTACACTATCACGAAATTTTCGAAGAACATTAGCCTTAAAAGGCTACTGTCCTTAGAGAATACCGTTGCGGAGAATTTCATGTTCACTTTAAGATTTTACCCACTCATGCATGACACACCAATATTTGGTATACATGAAGAGTGGAGTCTATGGACTACACAATAGCCTTAATTGACTATTGATTTTACTCTCTAAATATGGCGATAAAAATATTCTTAAAATGGTTAATATTTCAACGCTCCAATCATATTGCAGTTATAATCATCCAATGTTATTCACATTCCAAATGCTTGCGATCGAGAAACGTATTATGATAATTTACACGTTTAATGTTAGCAACACCAATATTTCGTTACAAACGCTTGCTTCAAAAATATCTGTTCTACACTATGACAAAATCTGATCAATATCTGTGTAAATTTCTGAGATGACGAAAAAACGGTAAACTAATTACGCGAGTTTGAGTATGTTCCTCAACCCCTTGTCTTACAAACGTATTTTTTGTTGTAACGTTTGTTTGTGATCAAGGGTGGGGTGGTTACCACCCATTATGAAATTGGAATTTTAAATGCCAAATGTTAAGTACCGAAGTATAGGGTAGGGTCTCATCTTTCTATTGATACCAAAATCATACAAATCAGCGTTACGTAATTATGCTAAGTACTTCCGAGTTGGAAAAACACAATTTTCGCAAAAAATGGCCAACAAAAACAAATATTTTGCTGTAAAAGTTCAAATTATCGGAATTGTACCCTTTTTTGCTTATTAAGAAGGAAAATGGTGTTTCTAAGATGTTCTGCAAGTATTAGGTCCATACCATGCAGATGTTTTTCAAAATGGCGACTTAAAATATTTCGAGGTGGCAACCACCTCCCTTACCTTCCAGCTTTGACGGGACACTCTAATCTTTTTCACTTACGATCTTTTTCCGCTAAAATGACCGTAAGGGATGGGTTTACAACTACCCATATCCCTTAGGTCGTATTCATTTGCGTTTTCATACGACAGGGAATCATCTCTGTGTGTGGGGGGGGGTTATTGTGTTATAAATTTTATTGCTTTTCCTTATGTCACGGAGT
>JXSR01S024536.1:28951-47664 GCA_000969725.1 Ophiothrix spiculata
TGATTAGCTTCAATGGCCCGTATCTCGTAATGTACTATGCCGGTATTAAGGTACCTTTCGATATGACGATCCACATATCCAGATTTGAATAACAAGCACATTTCAAGAAAATCACAATTTTTAATCGTCTTTGTTGAATTAAAAAAGAGAAAAAATAATGACTGAAATAAAATGAAATTGGATCGACTTACAAAATTTAACCGAGATCAAAGTCGAAAGTTTATTCCCAATTGATAAGTAAACATTAGATATATTTGTTTAGTATATCAGTTACAGTTTGCATGTTTGATTTTTCACATCCTATATCATGATTTATGTGTGTTTTATAACCGTTTTACTTAATTATTTACTATGTTCTTTACATTTTTATATGTATATTTTTTTATTTCCCCTGTCAAAAACTTAAATACTCTTAACCAAAATTCGTAAATAGTTGTGTTTTTTTCCTTGTGTCACTTGGTCCTTTGACATTTCTTGTGAAGAATCTCCTAAATATAATTCTTTTATATATTGTTAATACTTTATAATTTGCATATAAATGTGATATTGAAATAAATATGATATAATTTGATTTGATTTACATCCTGATGAGGCATCATTGGTCAAACGTATGGAATGAAGTAGTTTGCATGAAATGCAGTGCACAGGCTCGACTCAATTATATTGTTAATACTTTATAATTTGCATATAAATGTGATATTGAAATAAATATGATATAACTTGATATGATTTACATCCTGACGAAGCATCATTGGTCAAACGTATCCAATGAAGTAATTTGCATGAAATGCAGTACACAAGTTCGACTCAATTCAAGTGTGTCATCTCTTTTTATCAAAAACCAGTAAGTAAGGGATTTATTTTTTAAAGCTCTGCAACGTAATGGCTAACATTTTATTTTATGTATTGATGATAAACTTAAACCTCATTGATAGGAGTTGATGATCATGCTTAATAAATAATGCCAAATCAGCAACAATAATCAATTTAAGAAAACAATTGTTTATAGATTAATAAATGCGCATTTCATACGCGAGTGAAATGAGACAAAATCAATGCACGAGCGGTCAAGTTTGATGCGTCCAATTCACGAGGCCCGTAGGGGCCGAGTGCATTGGATTTTGTCTCATTTTACGAGCATTATGGAATGCAGGTTTATTAATCTAATTCATACACGACAGAAAAATTATAATGTCTTTTGTGAAAAGAAATAGGGCCTTTAATATGACCATCAAAATCTAAAACTTCTTTAAACTAAATAAATAATCACCCGACAAAAACAATGAAACATTCATACGCACTAAACGCCCGCCACGCAAACCGGAACGTAACAAGCGCAGTGCATTGTGAAGATACACTGCACTCTGCGTACTTTATATTCTTGCGTTCTGATTGGCTAGGTGACACGCGGAGTGTATGAATTATAATTCAAACCTTCGAGGTTAAGATTGAGTACCATTTTGGCCACAAAGTTCCTCACTGTCTCATCGGACAATGAACTTCTGTACAAATCTAACTGATTAAATCACCAATGCACTTAACTAATTCCATTAGATTGACCTTGTAATGCACTCTAAAGTAACCAATTTGATTTGTTTTAGATTGGCAGTTTATGTAACCGTGTTTGTCTGTTTGCTTTATTTTTGACATTTAAAAGTTTAAAATGCCTCCATCAACTGCACAAGGATAATCTGTACCGACTTGTGCACACTGAGTGTATTGATGGGGTCACCAATTGCATTCGCCCTTAATCACCTTTGGTGAACGTTTTGAATATCCTAATATTCTAAATACTGTATTTGAAAATGAAAACAAAAAGATCTAAGTGACGGTCGAAGACATATGATTAATATAACACATAATATAGTTTTATACTCTTCTATGACTGTCACTTGTTTTTTTAAATCCGTAATTTACGGAGAAATCCTTCACCGTACTCATCGAAATTTTGCTGAATGATGACGGACTAATCGTCTGTTACAGTCCTGGATGACGGTGGTGTCTGTTCTAAATAAATATTTTGCCAATCAAGCAAAAAGAATTATCATAATTTTATGCACATCACATGATTTGATATGTGATTTTTATTTGGTGTATGTTTTGTTTATTATACAATGTAACCAAAGGTTTAGTCAAAAGCTATTCATAATAACTAAATAAGGAAACGTCCTAAGCCAGTTATAAGAGGCTTACGATGAAAGTACAAAATATACAGCTTTCAATACATATATCAGGATACACTCTACGGCTAAGTAAATATCGATAGATGAAGTATAGCCTGTATATGATATTGTCGTCTTCTTGTTAATTTTCATCTACTTGTAAGATAACCATATCATATTAATCATAAGCCAGAAATGTCGTTTTCATGAGACCGTAAATCTATGAAGATTTAAAAATACTGAACAAGATATTTATGATTCGTGTAATAAAGAAACACTGTTTTTGATTCATAACATTGAACGTCAAGGTCATTTAGGTCAAGCCATGTGAAGTTTTGCTCTAAAGTGCAATGATCTGATAACCCTAACGCTACCTAGTACTAAAAAGTACTATCGGATAAAATCAAGAAAATAGTCTAAGTCCAATAACGTCATAGACGGGAGATATATGTAGGCACCGAATCGCTGCCAGGCAGCGCCCGCCCCGTGGCTTGGTATTGCTTGACTTTGAATTGTGATGCGAGAGGTCCCGGGTTCGAGTCCCGCGTTCGAATGAGTAAAAATAGCCATTTTTTGTAGGAATTTCCAAGAAGATATGTTTTAAACGTCCCAGGGTTAGGGTTAAGTAAGCTTAAAACAGCTGTTCGGTTTCACAGTGAACAATCGTATACATGTATAGGTTTTTTAGACACTTTATATAATTACATTGTTATGACAAAATTCGCATTTGTTTAGTTCAATTGGGCAACGCAATGTTAAATCTAATTCAATTTAATATACAGAGTGTCCAGGAATGATTTATACCCGGTTTCAAAAAATCTGAAAAAATGTTAAATAATATTTTTTCATAAAACAAACAGCTTCCCTATAATAGTGGATGAGTCTTCTACATTTTCCATAGGTTTCATCAAAATATCATGCTTCATTGCTTTGCATGATGACGTAATTGAAAAATGATTTAAACGTAGTTTTGATCTATAAAAATGCGGGTATAATACGAATAAATACGTGTAACATGCAAACTTACTAAGGTTTGTAAAGTGTACTGAATACAACTTGACCAAATTAAAATATTCTTTCTTTGCTTTTGTAATTTTCTAAGATCTACAAAAAGCATTACCTTGCAGACTTCTGTATCTATTCCTACTCAGATTAGCAAGATATACTTAATCAGATATGGAGCAGGACACCATTTTGGCGGGCAAGTTGAGGAATGACAGTTCTGTCGACAAATTCTGGTCCTAATATTGAGTTGTTACCCATAATAGCCATTTAAACTGTAACTTTGGTTGTAATTAGCAATGTCAACATGGTAAAATTTAAAGTTTCCAGGTGGGTTTCCCTTAGGCGAGTACATGTAACATCTTACATTAGTACTGGCTATTGTAAAGCTGTTCAAGCGTAACCAAAATCGTCATTTCTTTTCCTAAGGACACCCTTTATATCCTATATCCATCATTGCCAATAAATAAAACCTTCTTGTATTTCACGTTTAAACTTTAGAAAAGTAAAGGGAGTCAGTGTAGTAGGTTTTAATTGAATGTTTAAATTCGACAATTTCTCTGATTACAAATTTACAATTCGCAAAATATACCCTGTTTGGAAAATCTCTATACCTTTCCACAGGAACATGCGATTTAAAAAAATCAAAATTCTTCAGAAAGGTAAATACATGTTTAGTTTGAAATTTAACAAGATTTGACCAAAACATCAACCACTGCTCCACAAAAAAAATCGATAATCGGGTATAAATCATTCGTGGACACTCTGTATAGCATTTAAAAGGCAAATATACGAGGGGATAGCAAAAAGTTTTAAAAGTCAACCAGAAGGAAAGGAGCTATATTACTGGAATTCTGTCAGAAGGTTTATTCATCCTTATGTACAGTATAGGACAACATTGTCTAAAAGCTATTTTCAATTTCTCTACCGGTGGTGATTGATGTCAGTAACCTCCTCTAATAACTACCTGCATTGAGAAAACCAAGACATGTTGTGTATGATTAAATCCATGAATATGAAGGGTTACAGTGCCCAGCAAATCTACACACCCAATGCGTTATTGTTTGATACCATAGTAAAGAGTAGGGTCACTTCTTTCCATAGATTATGAAAATCAGTCATATGGTCTACCTGAAAATGATGATTTTCAAAGAAAAAAAAGAAAAAAGAAAATGGATTTTATTATTAAAAAAGACCTTTATCATAGCAGTCCGTGGATAGTAGGTTTCAAGCTGGAGAAAATGTTTCCTTTGCTCAGTTACTATGTAAAGATGCTCTAAAGATCCCATAAAGGAATAACATTTCTAGCTCTATTCCTTATTCCTGATTTTAATACGTTTTGATACCACCTCGTATTTTATCATTTTTCCGAATTAGAAAAAACACACACCGATAAATGTGTTATACCATAAGAGCAATATGGAATGACAAATTTCAGTCAGAGAACCGTTTGATTGGAAAATAAATTTAACTCTATTGAGAAAGGGGGGACACACATGATCTAACTTTGAGAGTCGTGGGGTTCGAATCCGGTGAGCGCCGTGTGTAGTTTCCTTTGTACCAGTGTAAAAGTACTATAATCTTATTCCCTCTGGAATCGACGTCCGCCTTGCATAGACAAAAACAGAATAAAGTTTGAAACTGAGATTTGTTAACGTATACTTTACTCTACAACCCAGACAATAAGAATAGGGGACTAACATTAATCATACTGCACCGGCATTCTTCAACGCACTGAAGGTAACAGAATCGCGGGAAGGAGGTGTGGCGATACCGACGTAGTGGTGTCTGACCCAATCGCCGCGAAAAGGAGACGGACACTCAAATACAGGTCGTCTCCTTTACCTTTACATTCTATCGACATAAAACATTTATTAAAGAAGACTTTGTTGTAATTCAGCAAACATGGTAATTGGGACAATCTTTTCGACCCCGTGTGTTATTACATCAAATCCTCCGGAAAAGATTATTTTGTAGAAGATATGAAACAACACTAACACGAGTGTTTTCTTTGCATCAGTGTTAGAAACTGTGGCAGGTAAGTTTGTCGGAGGCAGGTGCACTATGATCAATCGTTAAATCTTGTAAACTTAAAAAGACATTATACAGTGATACTGCTTGCCAAGAAAATGTCTAAAATCGGAGCGGGGTCATTGGATGATGTATTTCTAATGTCTTCAAATGACTCAATCTCTCTATCACTACAGGAATAAAAGATATAATACTCTAAGGGGCGGCTTCAAAACTCAACCGGCGGTTGCCTGCCGGTTCTGGCCGGTTCCGGGCGGTTCTGGGCGGTTGGCTATTGTTTATTCCGGTTGAACCGCCCAGAACCGGCCAGAACCGGCAGACAACCGCCGGTTGAGTTTTGAAGCCGCCCCTAAACAACCTTGAAGTATGCAACAAACAATCAGACCGTGTTACAAGATAAATAGTACATCCTTGTATTCTACAACATTGTGAATTGGTGGTTTTGTTTTGTCTAAGAGACTAGTAATGATTAGATAGGATTGATTAAGACTAAATCACTGTGTGTTAATATTTTTTCACATGAATCAATCATGATTTGTGTATTATTTTGGGCTAATTTTGTTGCTAACACATGGACAAACATTAAACATAAGTTCATTTGAATGTTCAGCAAGATTTGGCATAGTGTTATGATTCGAGAAATATTTACTTCCCCGTATGTTCATATTGATTTATGGGGTCTGCTCGCCAGTCCGACGACTCGCTATTCCGAAAGCTCGCTATTCCGAAGGCTCGCTAGTCCGAAACGTTATTCAATGGGAAACATATAACCTTGAAAAAGGCTCGCCAGTCCGAAAAAACAGCTCGCTAGTCCGAAGGGTCGCTAGTCCGAATATGAAAATAGGCTCGTCAGTCCGAATTTTAAAACCAACTCGCTAGTCCGAATGTTAAAGACGGCTCGCCAGTCCGAATCTAAATAACAGCTCGCTAGTCCGAATTCTAAAATAGGCTAGCTAGTCCGAATTTCAAAATATGCTCGCTAGTCCGAATTCAGAAATAGGCTCGCCAGTCCGAATTTTGAAAACAGCTCGCTAGTCCGAATTTTGAAAAACTGTAATAGAAATATGCACATATTTTGTCCTATTCGGACTAGCGAGCTGTTTTTAAAATTCGGACTAGCGAGTCAATTTTAAAATGCGGACTGTCGAGCCTATTTTAAAGTTCGGACTGGCGAGCCGTTTTTAAAATTCGAACTAGCGAGCTGTTTTTGATATACGGACTAGCGAGCGTTGTTCATTATTCGGACTGGCGAGCCTAAATTTCAATTCGGACTAGCGAGCTGTCGGACTAGCATAGCAAGCCGTCGGAATAGCGAGCTTTCGGACGAGCAAGTTGTCGGACTAGCGAGCTGTCCCCGGTTTATGTGCGGTGCGTTGCATACATGTACTTCAAGATTTACAAGTCATTTCAATAATTGCTGTGGGCTTGTTTTCAGTTAACAAAAATATATTTCTTACTGTCGCCATCTTATTTAGTGCTGTTGTTCCACATATGGTCTTTCAAAAAATGAATGAACTGTGCAAAAATGACTCTTCAATCCATTTTCTTCTTTCCACACTATGTCTAACACGTATAAATGCATTGATACCAGAACATATACCAGGGTAGTGCTGACAACTTATCACTAAGATAATATGTCTCTTTATTTGAAGCAAAAAGCCCTGTTTCAATTAAGGAGGTAAAGAAGCACCCGAGCAACGGCAGTGTAAGAGGTACTTTATCACCACACTGCATATGAAAATACTTGCAAAAATTATATGCAGCTTAATACGGATGTGCAATTATATGTCTACCTTTTTAAATATCTACCATTTTGATACCATTCCCTTTCTGGAATTATGAAATGTCTGGCAGGAAACGTCCTTAGCCAGTTCTAAGAGACTTACAATGAAAGTACAAAATATACAGTTTTTAATACATTCATCAGGATGCACTCTACGGCAAAGTAAATATCCATAGAAGAAGTATGATACTACCTTTTTATTGTTGTCTACTTGTACAATATTGCTTGCTGAATCATAAGACAGAAATTTCGTCTTCATAAGCACACACACAAAACTCATCAGGATCGCAGATCAAAATTGTTGGGTATATCAATTACAAATACTGATCCACTCCCCCCCCCCCCAAAAAAAAACACCACTGCATGTGTGGTAAATACATTTTATGCGTGTCAACACCTCAGACTTATGAGTCGATTATACTTAATTATGAAATATTTGATTGAAAGTATTTCACTAATTTATCTGTGTAAAATAAACTCCAGTGTATTTTCTAAAAAAAACTTTTAATGTAATGATTCCTTCTTGGTCAAAACGATAAGTTTTTTAATCGATATTTGTAACAGACCATCTCTCATATCGTACCGTTTGTAGGAAAATCTAATCTTCAAATTAAATTATGTATTTTGAAATGTATATACTTTAAGCATGGTCTGCTTAAGGGTAAAGGGGATCCATCTGTTTAGGAAAATGTGAATCATAACTATTTTTTAATCATGAAAATATAAATAGTTTCCACTGCCTTTGCGGGGATTCGAACCATGCATTACGAAGCGAGGGATCTATCGCTGAGCTATCAAGGCAGCGTTGAGATCGTGAACTAAAATCTAAAACATAAACATTAGAATGCCGTATGTTTCTTTTGTTTACATAATCTAGATAATGTAGATACTTAAAACAGGAAACAAGCAATTCACAGCTCAAACAGGGTGAACTCAGAGTCGTAATTCACGTCCGGATTTTCGGGCAAAACAACGCGGGTTTGTTACATTATCATTCAAAATCAACTCAGCTTATTTATAAAATATTGTTTGTAATTCAATAAGAAGTATCAAGTCTGCAATTTGTCAAATTTAAAAAAAAAAACCGAATTGTTCAAACATCATGAAATTATGAGGTTTCGGCGAAAAAGGGTCAACTTTTTCGAAGTAGTCTTTAGGCGTCATTTTGACCTTGATACTGAACGTGAAATCACAAGTAAAGTTCAATGTGTAAAATAGACACTCTAATCAATATGTACGCTAATAATTGTGATATTCTGATAGGTGAAAGTAGGTAAAAACTTGCAGTAAACATGACATTCAGCCGAGCGAGACGTTTTTAGGGACTGTAGCCTTAAACACAAAGAAAGCATGAACATGAACTCCTGAAAAAAAATATATTAAAGCTAATTCTATTATGTACGAGTATCTAAGTGTTTTATAATGTTTGAACTTCTTGAGACGCAAGCACCGCACTGTTTTGGTCATTAATTTCGTTCTTTCACCGGTCAGTGAACCTCAACATAAAAGCAGCTGATTGATATAAAAGGCGCATCGCTTTTAAATCACCATTGCTATTAAATATTTCCATTACACCTATTACTAAGGATTACATATCTTCGGATCGTCAGCTAATGTAGTCCTGATTTTAGATGTTATAGTTCTTCATTCTTTTTGCCGAGTGTTTTAACACGTTAGTGTAGAAGGTCAAAAAAGAAAAACGGTACAGTTTCAAAATGGCATAGCAAAAATATTCCATGAACAAATAAATTTATCCAATTGCATCGATCAAATTATTTTGCTTCATGGTAAATTAAAATTATGATGATAAAAAAGAAAGAAAAATTCATGTCCGAATTTGTATAGATATCACAAAATCTGTTATTTCAATATTGAGTTGCTGACTAGGATAGACCAGGTATTTTCTAATCAGGCGCCATTCCGAACCAGATCAAAGAATATGCTGTATGATAAATCCAGAAAAAGTAAGAAAACCCTAGATTTTTTTATTCTGTTGAGGTTTGCCATAATATTTTCTAACATTTGTTAAATGTGACAGAACTCATTTTTCCAAATCTACCAGCCAAAGCCCAAAAAATGTATACACGTAAATAATTCAATGCATCTCTTTTTAATGCATACTGTTTTGAAGAGTTTATTTGAAGTAAGCTTTTTAAGAATATACTTTTAAGAACAGCGCCATTCATTTGACAAATACCAGTAAACTCTACATTCCATGCTTCATCTTAAGAACCTGGAGGTGACATGATGTTGTAGGATTTATTCTCAGAAAATATGGACTTTCACATGACATCAAAATGTTCCTTTTCGTTTGAGCATTTGAGAATGTGATCGGATTGATCCTGATCCTATAACAAAACCTGACATTTATCATTTAAAAATAAAAATGAAAAAAAGCTTCTTGTAATCCTATTCACTTTATATTTTCAGCATTTAACATGTTGTTTTGGCTTACAGATACTTTAAATATGGGTTTGATACTGTTTAACCAGGCGTTTTACTAAAAATACTATGGCCGTTGGAATTTAAAAAAAAGCCCTGTCACACTGCTATAACCTTAATTATAATTAATTAAGGTCAAATTGAACTTAATTTTAATTCATCTCCAATATTTATTGCTTTGCTTCATGCATGTTGTGTGAATTTCTTTTTTATTGTCAACGTGACATCATTATGAGAATAAATAATCCAAGAATAATAATTTAAACACTAATTTTAATCAGTACCTGTAAAGAAACTCTGTATAGGCCAAACAATTCCTTTTGGACAAAGTTCACAAAAATGATGGGCATGGTTGGCATTTACAAAAACAGGGCCTTGCACTCTGTATTTCTGTTTATACTGCCCAATAAGTAATTGTTTGGCCTAGTTAGTTCAATATCTTAAACAAGCATTTAGGTCGGGTCATTTGTAGGTTTGTTTTTGCTATCAGTTAAGTGTAATGATCTGTCAATTTATCTCCAACGGCAGCTGTAATGTTACTCAGTGACACCCTTTTGCAGTTGTGCATCAACAGACTCATTTACGCAGTGTGTTTCTTGAGTTCTTGTGGCAAAATTCACATTCATTTCTATTTCAAGTTAGATTTTCGGTCTCTTGCGGTTGTAGAAGTTAACTCGCTGGTTTGTGCTGTCTATGTACTTTATTATATTTTATTTGCCTTTTTTGCCTGCTTCACCTGTAGTTTGAAGTTTGCTTTTTGTTTAGGTTCTAATGAGGTATGCTATGATGACTTGAGTTTCAAAATATTTTGTTAGACAACTGTTTTTTATTATCTTTGGTCCATATGAATTGCACCTTCGACCACCAATGGGTGCGTGGAAGACTCCCATATGTGTCTAGCGACTGCAGACCAATGGAACCCCTTTTTATGGCTAAACTGACACCTAATGACCTCATTTTTTCACACCCTCTACACCCAATGCTCTATTTTTCCTAGTCTTTCATAATGACCCCCTATTTTCTGTCCTGGGCCTAAAATCTCTAATATTGCTTTCTTCACAATCCAAAGAGACATAAACACGAAAGGAAAACATATATTCTTATTTCAGTACCTGGATTTCTGCTTGAAACCGTGGATTATAGTCAAACGTCCTTATTCTTCATTTATCATCGAAATCAATTCATCCCCGTTCTTGAGCGAAACATCCAACAACGCACATTTCAACATTTGAAAGCTTATTGCTAGTGCATCTTTCTATATGAATCATGATACACACTTCACAATACTGTTATCATGTAATTGATATTGCTATTTTTTACAAACATTCAATGCATAAAAAACCTCGGTTTTCTATTGTAGGAAGCTGTATAAGTTACATACAACAGACGAAACGGATTGATAAGATATGGAATGTAGACAATGATGGTAACTTATCTACATACGCAAGAGAGTGAGAAAAGAATGTGAGATCTGATTCAGTTAGTTAATTCATATGAAAATGCAACATTAATCAGTTTGATTTAATCTTTCATTATTGATCTAATCGATTTAATCTTTCGATTAACTGTGCAGCTAAAGATGCACCCTTGTTAGCAAAGATGTCTTTTATAAAATCTGAAATATCCGTAATATTAGTCTTACGTTAGCAACATTATCCTTCTACAACATTTGCAATGTATTTTGTATTATAATAGATCCAGTCAGGTTAGTAATATTATTCATTTATAACATTTTGCATTTCTTTTTAATATAAGGCCCATGTTAGCCATGTTATCTTTATAGATTCAGCAATGTATTTTTGCTGATAAGGCTCACTCTAGCGAAATTGTCTTTTATATCATCTACGATATCTTCTTCATTAAAAGGCCGGCGTAGCAACGTTATCTTCATAGCATCTTTATATAATATCTTCATTATTAGCCGCACGTAGCAAAGTTACCTTTCATATCATTTGCAAAATCGGCTTCACTTTTGTGAGTTCGAGCCCCGCTCGTGTTAACGTGTTGTGTCATTGGGCAAGGCACTTTATCCTCATTGCCCCTTTGCAATATGTAGCGTGTACTTCGGGCTGCAGTCTACTCAATTGCATTGTTGTGTGTTTAGGTGGGTTTAATAATTCCTAGCAATTTGATCTGAATCACGATTAGAGTTTGAAAAAAAAAATCTTATTATTTATTTATTTCTTCATTGTTAGTCCCACGTTAGCAAAATCATATTTTATAGCATCTGCAATATTTTCTTTGTTATTAGCCCCACATTAGCAAAATTATCTTTTACAGCATCTATAATATTGTCTTCAATAGTTGGCTCACGTAAGCAACGTTATCTTTATAGCATCTGCAATATCTTCTCCGTAATTAGGTCTGCGTTAGCAAAGTTATCTTTTATAGCATCTGCAATATCTTCTTTATTATTAGTCCAACGTTATCAAAGTTATCTTTCATTGCATCTTTAGTTTCTTCTTCATTATTAGTTCTACGTTGGCAATGTTATCTTTTATAACATAATTATGCAATATCTCCTTCATTATTAGCCCAACGTTGACAAAGTAGTCTTTTATAGCTTATTCTCACGTTAGCATAGTTACCTACTATATCATCTGCAAATTTGTCTTCATTGTAAGGCCCATGTAGCAAAGCTATCTTTAATAGCATCTGCAATATTGTCTTTGTCTTCATTATAAGGTCCACGTTAGCAAAATTCGTTTTCTTTATTAGTCAATATGATAAGCGTCTGTATTATTATTGCTGTATTTATGTTTGATTTTTTGCGCATGGACTTCATTTATTGACTGGTCCAGATTCATCGTAAAAGCCACATTAGAAAAGAAAGGGTGATTTGTTGTCCTTTGTTAAAACTGAGCTCTTATCCCTTGGTACAGTTGACGGAATGACTTCATATATAACTGGCGATACATATTCAGGATGTCTAGATGCATGTACCCTTTCCTCTGATCGTTGACTTGTGATTGTGGGTTCTAGTATACAAATGTCGACTGCTCATAAAGGTCGATTGTAAAAACTGTTATCCCGAAGACATATTGAAAAAATATATTGTTTATATATAAAATAGTATATAATCTGACGATCACTCAAAGGGGAAATAGTTTAAACTATTGCCAGAATGAACGGTCAAAACTTGTTTTTAATACGATCTTACTGTTTGGTCGCAATCGGGGGACTTTCAGTTTTATTACACCGGCTCATATCACGCCAATCGGTATTTAACTTTTGACAAACTGATTATAGAAACACATTTAGTTTAGTATATTTTTGTTCCATTAAGTCTCCCTGGACAAAATCGAGTACAAAAATAGTACAACATTCATAAGGTGCACATTTGGAACATAACTTAAGTACAATTTGAGTACATTTATAGTACACAAATTTGTACTATATTTGTACTAAAACTGTACTATAATTGTGTTCCAAATGTGCACCTTAGGAATGTTGTACTATTTTCGTACTCGATTTTGTCCTGGGCTGGTTTCTATTTCTCGACGCCTTCTAATAAATCTTAATAGATTCCTTTTTCTTTTCTCATTTTGCAAACTTTTCAGATACCTCTTCCGATACATCTTCTTCTTCTTACTTGACTGGTTTTTCAAGCCTTCAAGTGATTGATTAGATTTAAATCTTTCCATCGCTTGATGAAGCTGGTCTGCCAAACTATAAGGTTGCCTTGAAAGAGGGATGACTCTATTGAACATTGGACCAAACTGTAAAAGTGTTTTCTGCATCACGCATACCTTGACACTGCTAGCACTCATAGGTCTATAGGCAAATCTTTTACAATATTGCTGAATATCTTCCGGCCAGGGGACGGTAAGAGGAGCATTATCGATTATTTCATATACAACCTCCAAACCGCAGTCCAAGGCTTTTCGTATGAATTTTTGTTAAGGGAAATCGCTGTAGAATTGTCGATGAACAACATAAAAGCACCTGGTTTTACGTTGTTGAAGATTTCAGGAAGTACACTGTAGTATATATCAGGTAGTGTATTCACTGTTGAAAATGATTTAACTATAGTTATTAAATCTGCGTTTCGAATGTGGTGTAGATTGTTAGATATCGATATCTCATCCAGGAAATCGAAACCGTTGTACTTGACGTCTAAGGCAAATCGTAGCTGTGGCGTTTTACGCCTAATGATATTCCAAGAGATCCTCCATTCTGGAAATAGTCCAGGACCTGTCATAGAGACCCGTGTACATTTTAATGTAAGGAATATTTGAATGTTGGACTAGGTAGCAATATAGCATATACATACCGAATCCACTCGTCCAATTCAACTACTGATTTTCTGAATGTACATTGCCATTACTATTGTGTTATTTCATACAAACGTGTCCGATATGGCTAAACATACTTTGACAATGCTTAAGAAATAGAATTTGATGATTTGCTGAACATTTAGAGTACAGAACTATACCAATTCAACGGATTTGTCGGTTGGAAAATAGTTGAATTGGACGAGTGGATACGGTATCTTTACAAGATTTTATTAGGTGGAAAATTCCAAACTTGGGCAAACTCTTAATATGGCCAAAATTCAAAATGGCCGCCAAAATCCACCATAATATATAGGAAAATGGCCGTATCTTCAAAACTATTGACACTAGGAGAGAAATGAAGGTGTCTTTACCCACTAAATCAATGCTGACAGATTGAATAAGTATAGTGTTGTCGTCATTGGAGGCTCAGATCACCCAAAATCAAAGATGGCTGCCCATAGCAACCAAAATGTGCATAGCAACGGAGGATTAAGCATATAGTTCTTACATCTCTTGACCTCCACAAGGCTATGTCTGCTGAATTAATGATGACTGATTGAGTGAAGATGATGATAACTTTATCACTAAAGGTCCAGAAAGCCCAACATTCAAGATGGCCACCCATAACAACCAAAATTTGCATAGCAACGGAGGATTTAATATGTTGTTCTACCATCTCTTGACCTCCAATAGGCTATGTCTACAAAATTGATGATGACTGCTGATTGAGTGTTAACTTTATCATCGAAGGTAAAAAAGGCCCAAAATCCAAGATGGCCGTCCATAGCAACCAACATTTGAAAAGCAACGGAGGGTTTAGTATGTAGTTCTACCATCTCTTGACCTCCAATAGGCTATGTCTACAAAATTGATGATGACTGATTAATTGAAGTTGACTGATTGAGTCTTAACTTTATCATTGAAGGTCAAGAAAGCCCAAAATCCAAGATGGTTGCCCATAGCAACCAAAAATTGCATAGCAACAGGGTTTTTAGCATGTAGTTCTACCATCTCTTGTCCTCCAATAGGCTATGTCTAACAAATTGATGATGACTGATTAAATGAAGATGACTGATTGAGTCTTAACTTTATCATTGAAGGTCAAAAAAGCCTAAAATTCAAGATGGCCACCCATAGCAACCAAAATCTGCATAGCAACAGAGTGATTAACATGTACTTCTACCATCTCTTGACCTCCATTAGGCTATGTCCATTAAATAAATGATGACGAAGGGTTTAGCATTTAACTTTACCAGTCTATGCCCTCTACTAATGACTTATTGAGTGGAGATGACAACTTTATCAGTGAAGGTTGCCTAAAATTCAAGATGGTTTCAAATAGCAACCACAATTTGCCAGAATTAGCATAGCGACACATAATTATTTTTATCTTCTACATATAACTCCAGAATCTCTTGACCTACATGGTCTGTGTGTACTATAATAATGATGATGACTGATTACATAAAGATTAATATTTTTTATTGGAGATCAATGTCGCCAAAAGTTCAAGATGGTTGCTCATAGCAAACAAATACTCATAATAACATCAAATATTGAAAACAAAATGAATAGCGCCACCAATAATATATATATGGGCTGAAAATGATGTATTTTGATCTAAAATATTATTTTTTTTAATTTGAGAAAAAAACGTGAAATTAAATTATGGAAACACCTTTGACAGTTCAACCTGTTAACCATGTTTCCTTTGAACACAACTTTTTTCTGTGTGAAGTTACAGTTATAAAATATGTGCATACAAATCTCTGAAAATGCTTTTACATCACTAAAATAGCATTTCCATGTAAATATCCTATATCCTAATCATAGTGTCACATTTGACTTTGTAGTTGACTTTTTTAGACATTGTTAGATAATTGTTATAGTACATAGTTGCTATATTTAAACAGCCATTACCAACTTCATGAGCTCCCCTCTTTATATACTAGAAACATTGTCTAACAAAGTCTAAAAATGTCAACTATATACAAGATCAAATGTGACACTATGATTGGGATATAGACATGGAAATGCTTTTTTAGAGATTTGTAAGCATTTATATTTTACAGAACAGCAAAGAGACTCTCTGCTTCTCGAGTAAAAAGTTGAGTAAAATTGTATTCAACTTTTAACTAAACAAGGAGAGTAGTTCATTTTTTTACTCAAGTTGAGTATACATTTTTACTGGCGTCATTCTTAATCTGAAGCATACAAGATACATAATTAAGGGGTAAATGAACTTGCTGTAACACAAAAATAGTGTTATTTTCTTTTGATTATTTTAGGATGTTTGGCATTTTAAGTACTGTTTGGAAAATGTTAATGAAAATAAAATATGTTGGCGGACATTTCTTAACCACATTAATTTCTATCATTTGTAATTAAGGCCCCTAACTATTCATCATGAATATACGTAAAAGAGTCTAAAAGATAAATGTTTATACAGTAAAATTAAGTTTTATTGCATTTTGTGTTCATTTAATTTTATTAATACATATTTTTCTGATATTGGGGATCCTAAACAGGACAAAAATTAAAAAAAAAAACCTATGTCGGGTGTGTCTGATTGTTGAGTTAGGTTACGGAAAATCCCATAAGCTACGATGGTTATGAGGAATGGTATGGTATACAAATATTAACTGCTAATGAGTGTTATGGTAAAAATATACCATCCCGAATTGAAAGATTGATTGTTCCATTTCACGAGCCGATAGGCGAGTGAAATGGAACAATGAATCTTTCAATGAGGGATGGTATATTTTTACCATCACACAAATATAAGCAGTTAATATTTGTTTTATATAACTCATCTATAGATTCTAGTCATTTGATAACACATAAGCTATTGTTTTATATACCTCATGCATAGAATCTTTGTTCATCGTTTGGTTAAAACTACATTATGTGGCACACACATTCTGTATGTTTTGGCTTGGATTTCCTTGATATTTTCAACGGTTTAAAAACATTCTAACTCCAAAAATATTTAACCGATTTCAAATCTGTAAACTTCAGAATAAACTGTATTACTGTTTCCATCTTTCCACCAAATTTCAACTCGATCGAATTTAAAATAAAAAATGTCTTCACTGACTACTTTGTTTGTATGTAAAATCCCTATACATGAGCAAAAACAAAATGGCGGATTTTCAACTTTATCACCGGTCATATCATATACTATCAAATGGATGCAAGTGATAGTAAAGACTATCAAATGGATGATATTGATAGTAAAAATGACAAATTGTCATGTGTTACAATCTTACCAGTCAAATGACCAGAATCTATGGATGAGTTATATAAACACAAATATGATATATCTTATATTTTTTTGAAAATAGAATGTTTTGACCATAAATATGCATTATTATAAAATTATCTTTTTACCCGCTTGAAAACAAAGAAATCCATGCAACAATTATTGTGCTATCTTTTTCAACTTTTTAATTCATTTGTACTCATTACTGTTTTTCACATAATATTGCAAAGATATTATACAAGTTTTTTATCTAGAAACGTATCCAAGGAAAATATTTCCGTAACCAGACTTAATTGATTAGCTGAAGACATAAAAGTAATTTTCTGTGATTGATGATGAGCTGTCTGATTATATATTTATGATATTAGAAATTAATAGTTTATGAGGTAGGCCTAATTTACTTAGCCTATAACGACGTAGAATAACAATGAGCAATACCAGCGTTATTAGTGTAATGCTTTGTCACTGTACCTCTATGATAATCATATCGTCGTGATGTTCGAATGTTATCATTTTGGTTTAGTATACATAAGAATAATAGCATAGCAAGCATGTGAGAGAGGCGATTTTAACCCCATTATGAACATCGTCGTTCAACAAACATGGATATTTGTTTACAATAGAAATTGTAAGTATAATACTTACGCAGTTGCGTTTATGCTAGTATGCCATTTTATGCATATAACGCTAATTAGAAAAGACTTCCTAAATGGTCATTGTTCTTCTGATTTATATAAGAAAAAAATGTTTGTAAGATCGATAGACAGAAATTTATTTTTTGATGAATAGTTGTAGTTTCCCATAGCACCGAGCATTTATATATATCGTTTTGCATTGAAGTATTGAAAGGTACAAATTATTATTTAAAAAAGCTCGTTTGTGTCTCTTTAATCCGATATGATACCAATTTTATGTCAATAAAATTTTCGATTGAAATGTTAGAGCCTAAAAATATACGATCATTTCACAGACTCTGATGGAAATTCTTTAAATCCTCAGTTTCGATCAAAACTCATAGCTATGGATATTGTTTGATTATTCGATTTCAATCAAATTTTACACATAGGTACTACACACTGAACACATTATTTCGTCAAACGTGGTGGGAAAATTCGTCAAACAAGGGTTATAAATTAGTCATGCAAGTGAATTTCCCCTTATTCGTCGCTTGACGATATTTGCGGGCGCATGCCAAACGAAAACAAATGCAGGACAAACTATTTTTGTAACTGTACGAATTACAAATCTGTGAAGGACGAGTTTGAAGATTGACAAATGTACTTCTCGTTAATTGACAAATACACATTGTCATGAGCTAAGGTCAAGACAAACTAATGAAGGCATGACAAGCTATGTTGACAAACTTCTTTGAGCACGACTAACCATACCTGAGAGCTGACGAATTTGCATGACGAACGATATCGTATATAACGGGTTTCCGTACCTTCAAGAAGTGGCGTGGCGTTTTATCCTCGAGTCGATTGCACAGGAGGACAATTAGCGACAACACCTCTTTCTATTCCAGGTTAGGTTTGTGCCTAGCCTATCATCACATTCCGACCACACCGCATTAGATTCGGAGTCGGGCAGAAAACTACAGAACAACACTACTGGACTCAGAATTCCCGTACTCATGCTTAAGCTTACTCATATTTCATTATAAGATTCTGACCAGACTAGTCCATCTAGATGGACCTCACAAGCGAGCGCCGTAGGCGACGTTTTCGAGGTCCATCTGGATGGACTAGACAAGA
>JXSR01S024536.1:127306-137657 GCA_000969725.1 Ophiothrix spiculata
CTTGTGTTGTTATCCTCCCCACATTAAGTTGGCTTACTTTGTTTTTCTTTAGTTACGAGATACGGGTCATTGAAGCTAAGCATAGTCAAAAATCACCTCCATGGTCTAATCTCTAATTTCATCAGAAACGTTTCCATTGAAATCATATTAATTAGGTACCAATATCCAAAACATAAAACCGAGATAAAAATCCTATCTCAATTTAAGTTTTACCAGTACAACACTTTAAACTCGATTTCCTCAGAACTATAGTTTTCTGAATCAGATCGATGGTCTTTACCAATTTGGATGTAACTTTGCATTCGAACATCCAATACTAAATGCAAGGTGTCATTCTAAAGCTAAACATATATTCGTTTAGATGAGACCAAACAAAACAATAATTTTCATTTCGGAATCCTTAAGCCACCTTTCGATATGACGGGTCACATATTGGTATAAACCCGACATCATCGTCATTTACTACATGGCAATCTGCTTCAAGAAATATGTACATTTATTATCAGTTGGTGAGCAAAAGAGAAAAAATCGAAAATGGGTTGCACTTTTACTACTCCTTAAGTAAGTGTATTCCACTATTCAAAATGAAATTAGACGTAGGATGCACCCTGTTATTGAATCAACCTGGATCAAGACTTTTTCATTTATAATAAAATGCTTAGTAGACTGAAATGGCATTAAGAGGATTACCAGGTGGCCTACTTCCTGATGTAACGTCTTAAAGTATCCACACGTCTTCAGTGTGGATTACTTACTTTTTTATTAAGTTTAATAGTTAAAAGTATATACAATTTGTGCTCGGTTTTTCTCTACTATCCAGTCTGATGGTCGTATTTAACATATTTAGAGGAAAAATTAATCTTCTTTTTCTTCTTCTTCTTAAATGTTGTATTATACACAAAATATTTCTTCACGCCACAAATAATTGTAGGTGATGTATTGAATATAGTTTGACGAGAATAAACCATTTCTATTTCCAGGGTATTTGCACAACTAGTTTCAATATAATTGTTCAAAAGTCAACATTTTCATGACAAGTTTCGTACGTTGTGAAAACTATCATGAATAAAAATGATGATTTGTTCCCGGTGTGTGGGGGGGTACTTACATTGACTAGGTATACGTATATGTGCCTGCCTTTTGGGGTGATTTTTCCAGGATTTTGGTGTATCAATGGGTTTTTTTTCATCTCAGATGAGAGCACCCAATTTTCATAAATTGGGTGCTTTTGGGAAAATTTGCAAAAAAAAAAGCACCCAGTTTGAGTAAAATTGGGTGCTTTTTCATTAAAATTGGTATACTGATGGGTGGGTTTTGAGCCAAAAATAGGTATAGAGATGGTCAGTTTTTCAGAGTCCGACAGGCACATACCCGTACAATTTGTTTTGAAGAACCCCCCCCCCCGGGCTTTGTTGTTAATGCATAATACCATAATTGCACGGATTCAAAGTAAATAAACAAAAATCTATTGAATCAGGTTAATTATGGAGATAATGCATCACCCTGTATACAAAAAAATGCAGCAAAAAGGTCATAGCAAGCAGAAACTTCAGGGTTACCTGTGTCTCAAGTATTGTCTTACTTTTAACTATTGCTCAGACATATATCAAGAAATCACCAAATATCTTATGTTGGCATACAATCCTTTTCAAATGTATATAATTTTAACCATCCTAAATTATTTCATAGTATGGATATTTAGTGAACAGTTCTATTTTCTTACAGCCCTATGTTTTATTATTATTATTCCATACCTGTTTTGTTTATGTTGGTAGGTGTGTAAGATAAACATTATAAACATTGTAAAAGAGGTGTATGAGAGAGTAAAATCAACACACATTTTTTTCAGTTTACACACTGTATAATTTTCACACACCCTGTATAATGTCAGTATAATTTGTATATTTGGTATCCTTGTAATATCAGCTTTGCAAAAATGTATACTTTTATGACCTTAAAATGTACTAATTTAAATCTGTGAGGAGAAATATTCAAATTTGTGATGGGTTTTTTTTGTCATTTCCTGGTATGTAACAGATTTTCTGACTAATTCATGACCTATGGTTAATTTTCTCAATCAATAATCAGAACTGTCCAAATGTAACCACGGGTTTTGAAAAAATCTAGTTTAAATTAAAAGACAAATACAGATTAAAATAGAATGAAAGGAATTGTGTTAAGCAGCTGTTATTGAAGCTTACTTGACAGATCATTGCACTTAACTGACGACAAAACACACCTACAAATCTGACCTAAATAATCTTTTGAGACCGAATTACTTGTATACTATTCACTGCAAAATTAGGTTTAAATCTATCAAAAAGATAGTATAATATACAAGTGACCCGTGTCTGATTTTCAAAAGGTCATGCGAACATTTTTGAGGATTTAGAAATGAGCTTACCATAATCCGTTCGTTATATATAGTTCTACTCAAAAAAACCACCTCAAATAGGGAAAAGGGTTAATTTTTTATATAGCAAGTACGTTAGATACTTAAAAGAAATTCAAATAAACAAAATTTCCAAAACCCCACCTACTATACTTCTCCTAAAGGCGGTGTCACACATCACAAAACGTACAAATAACGTACTAATAACGTACACTGGATTTGTCATTGAAATACATGTAATATCGATTACCAAACAAGTTCGTTATTAGTACGTTATTCGTACGGTACGGTGATGTGTGACACCGCCTTAAGCTTGTCTCCTATGGTGACAGTAACAGTGCTTGAGTCATTTAAAGATGCATCACCTCATGATCTTGTTCTGATTTGAGACGTCTTTAAGCAATATCCTCGTACACTCTCTTTGTAAGTTTACAAGATTTAAGATTTAACGATTCAGCACAATACTCCTGCCTGCAACAAACCAACCTGACAAATTTCGTAATGCATAGAAAACTGTATTACCATTGGTCATTCTTTTTAATGTGGGCACCCATAAATGGTGGATTTGTTACATGGAGAGTGATTTATGCATCAATTTTTGTCATATCATTTCAACAATCAAATGAAATGTCATAATTTTCGTATGATTTTAAAGACAATTTATTTGACTTTCAAGAAATCAAGAAGAGAACCCAAATTAAGTGATTAATTAAGATTAATGACCCGTTAAAGCTACTTAGCCAGGGTGGAGTTGGGTGAGGTTGAGGCGGGTGAGGTTGAGGCATCATGAAAATTGTGCATGAATTATTCTTTCATATCTCCTTAAAAATACAAATCTTATATGATTTTAAAGGCTAGTTATTGTTTATCAAAAACAAGTTGGAATTAACACGAATAAAATTGTTTATTAACGCTATAAACAAGTATAAGTCAATAAGCTAATTTAGCCAGACATGAAAACAGGCATAAATGTGGTTGGTGTGGATAAGATACGTACATTATGCATCAAATGTTGTCACAACTTTTCAATAATCTTATGAAATGTCATACATTTGGTATGATTTTGAAGATAATGTATTAGCTTATAAAATCAATTGAAAATATTAGCCAAATAAAGGTATTAATTAACTCTTATCAACGATTACCAGGAAGGAGTTAGGTATGGATGAAGTGAATGAGATGAAACGCAAATGGGCCTCACCTCAAAAAGGATGACCCATTGTGATAAAATGCGGCGATTCAATTTTTACCAAATAAGTTTTTTCTGATATAACATTAAATACACCAGGTCAAGACGAATATCCCATTTATCATATCTACTGAATAGAAATACAGGACATCTTTGTCAGATTTTTGGAAATTCATGGGTATTGCATGGGCTTAGTCAACGCGAAACATTTTGTTTTACTTAAAATGAATTGCCTGTCATCGAATATAAGATATTAAATATTGTGAAAACAAACTTACTTTAAACCATATAGACTCACCAGGTATACACTGTATGCAGCGCCCCAAGAAGGAGCATTCGCACAGGGGACCAACGGCTTAACGTGACTATCCGAACCACGGAGCAATTAGAGTAAAGTTTCTTGCCCAAGGAAACAAGGAGACGTAAACCGCCTGGCCCGGGGCTCGAACCCGCAACCTCTGTATTACGAGACCCGTGCTCTAACCGCTCGGCCACGCTCCCCTCTTTAAACTATAACTGCATGAGTTATGTTAAGTTTTTGGTATTTTCTGGTTTATATGTTGCTTATGTAGTAGTGACTTTGTTTTTGGCATATCTTTTTTACGTTTTAGAGAAAAACACGCAAATTTTGGTACATTTATGATTTAGCCCCGGGACATTTTATTGTCATTTCCAAAAGTAGAACTTTTTACGTTCAGTGTCTACATTTTAGCTTTCTAGCTGTGGGTACAACAGCTTTAAATTAGAAATTGGAAAGGCAAACCAAGATAAATCTACGCAAGTCATGCAACAGAGTTCAAAGTACAATGTATCAATGCTATCTACATTTATTTGTCCTCCCTGTTGATCAACATAATTTACATATCATAGCGTCATCTATTTACATACCAGAGATAGATAATATCGATATGGGCCCGATTGCGTGATACTTCAAGGTTGTTATCATATGTCTGTATCAAATTTCGTAATTTCCGAATGATAAAAATTTCCCAGATCTATATATATACTACACATACAAATTCTATAAACCGAAATCATTTCAAGACATTCTAACTCGGGAAACTGAATGGAAAACTGACGAAAATCATGTCAATTATTGGCTCTGCTCTTCGTGACTTGCTTGATCAAATACCACATCTCAGATATGGAGAAAAATGCATTGAAGTTCACCAAGCATTGCGTCGTATATCCGATGTCTATCAAACGATGGGTTCTACTCGCATTAAGTGGGATAATTTGTTATTTCAGATTGCGTACATCTTCCTCTATTTCGCTAAACATAGTACTCTCGTGTATAAGGCATTACTTGCTAACACAGAAAAGTTTCAAGCTCTTTGGAAGCATCGTGACATCCGCGTTTGTTCTATCGGCGGAGGTCCAGGTTCAGATATTGTAGGAGTAGCTGCTTTCTTAGAACACACTGGGATTTGCAACAGAACTCTGCGATGTTCTGTTTTAGATTTATTTCCAGAATGAAGGATCTCTTGGAATATCATTAGGCGTAAAATGCCACAGCTACGATTTGCCTTAGACGTCGAGTACAACAGTTTTGATTTCCTGGATGGGAAATCGATGTCCTACAATCTACATCACATTCGAAGCGCAGATTTAATAACTATGGTTAAATCATTTTCAACAGTGAATGCACAACCTGCTATCTACTCCAGTGTACTCCCTGAAATCTTCAACAACATAAAGCCAGGTGCTTTTATGTTGTTCATCGATAATTCTGCAGCGAATTCCCGTAACAAAAAATTCATACGAAAAGCCTTGGATTTCGGATTGAAGGTTGTGTATGAAAAATTCGATAATGCTCCTCTTACCAAACCCTGGTCGGAAGATATTCAGCAATATTGTAAAAGATTTGCCTATAGACCTATGAGTGCTTGCAGTGTCAAGGTATGCGTGATGCAGAAACCACTTTTACAGTTTGGTCCAATGTTTAATAGATTCGCCCCTCTTTCAACTTGAAGGCAACCTTATAGTTTGAAAGACCAGCTTCGTCAAGTGGTGGATAGATGTACATCTAATCAAAAACCTGAAGGCACGAACAACCAGTCAAGTAAGAGGAAGAAGAGAAATCGGAAGAAGTATCTGAAAAGATTGCAAAATGACAAAAGAAAAAGGAATCTAATAAGATGTATTAGAATGCTGCAAGAAATAGAAACCAGAAACAAAAAAATCACTAAATGATTAACTTTCTATAAACAGTATGTATATTATATACCGTTCGGCGTGATTTGAGCCGATGTAATGAACTACACGGAATCAGTCGCAATCGATGATTTATTAATCGCACATGAACAAGTACGTTCTACACAATTTAATAGTAGACATTTCAGTCACACGGACGCTGTATTTCATTACACCGGTGTAATAAAACTGAGAATCCCCTGATCGCGACCAGACAGTAAGATCGCAACAAAAACAAATTGACCGTTCATTCTGGCAATAGTTTAACTATTTCCCCTTTGAGTGATCGTCAGATTATATACTATTTTATATATAAACAAAATACATTCTCAAAACGTCTTCGAGATAACAGTTTTAACCATAACCTTTATGAGCAGTCAACATTTGTATACTAGAACCCAGTACTGCTAGAACCCACACGCATCTTCAGATAATCACAAGTCAACGATCAGAGGAAAAGGTCCATGCATCTAGACATCCTGAAAATGTATCGCCAGTTTTATAAGAATTCATTCCGTCAACTATACCAAGCGATAAGAGCTCAGTTTTAACAAAGGACCACATACCCTTTTTCTTCTAATGAGTCTTTTACGATGAACCTGGACCAGTAAATAAATGAAGTCCATGCGAAAAGATTCAAACACAAAATACAGTAATAATAATGCTGACGCTTATCATATTGACTAATAGTGAAAACGAACTTTGATATCGTGGACCTAATAATGAAGACAATATTGCAGATGCTATTGAAGATAGCTTTGCTGCATGGGCCTTACAATGAAGAAGAAATTGCAGATGATATAATAGGTAACTATGCTAACGTAGGCAGATGATATAAAAGATTACTTTGTCAACGTGGGACTAATAATGAAGGAGATATTACATATGTTATAAAAGATAACATTGCCAACGTAGAACTAACAATGAAGAAGAAACTAAAGATGCAATGAAAGATAACTTTGATAACGTTTGACTAATAATAAAGAAGATATTGCAGATGCTATAAAAGATCGCTTTGCTACATGGGCCTTACAATGAAGACAAATTTGCAGATGATATAGTAGGTAACTATGCTAACGTGAAAAGAAGCTATAAAAGATGACTTTGTCAACGTGGGGCTAACAATAAAGAGATATTACATATCTTATAACGTTAGACTAATAATAAAGAAGATATTGCAGATGCTATAAAAGATAACTTTGCTAACGCAGACCTAATTACGGAGAAGATATTGCAGATGCTATAAAGATAACTTTGCTTACGTGAGCCAACTATTTAAGACAATATTACAGATGCTGCAAAAGATAACTTTGCTAATGTGGGGCTAATAACAAAGAAATTATTGTAGATGCTATAAAAGATGATTTTGCTAACGTGGGACTAACAATGAAGAAATAAATAAATAATAAGATTTTTTTTCAAACTCTAATCGTGACTCAGATCAGATTGCTAGAAATTAGTAAACCCACCTAAACACACAACAATGCAATTGAGTAGACTGCAGCCCGAAGTACACGCTACATATTACAAAGGGGCAATGAGGATAAAATGCCTTGCAAAATGACACAACACGTTAACACGAGCGGGGCTCGAACTCACAAAAGTGAAGACGCTATTTAAGCCTATATATGAATTGTGTAAGCTTATTATGTCAGGCAGTTCGAGACATCATTTTGCCCCGGGGATTTCGCACGGTAAGCGATGTATTACCATGCGTGCGGTCGGTGGCAAATGTAATTTACCACGGTGAAGAATACGATATCCTTGAATTGGCAGGGCGTGATCGTTTGTTTTTTTATTTTCGTTTGTGAGTGATTCAATTTTGAAGCATGACATTTTTAGATGATAAACTACCTCATTCTTGTCAATAAACGTTTTATTACACCTATTTTGATAGTCAAAATTTCTTGACATTTTCCCAATTTCTTGAAATCATGACTTGGATACCCTGGTCACATAACCATGCGGCGAGGTTACGACGTGTTTACGGCGTCATTCAGCAGACGCCGACCAGTGTCCGACTGATGTCCGTGAGCCGTAGAGACGCCGAAAGCATCCCGCAAGAATTTACGGTTTGTATACGATGTCTTTAGTTGTGGTCACATAACTACCCATGTCCGACCGGGCATGACGCAATCATTCACCGGTGTCATACCGATGTCAACCGGCGTTGCGGCTTCTTGCGGCTTATGTGACCAGGGTCGCGCATGTTCACCTTGATTTCCTCAGGACAATAGGCCTATAGAAGCAATTAGTGTCCTTTTAACTGCTGACCGAATTTCGAGGAGGGTGCTTATGGTTGGTGCCACTGGGAAATTTGTTGGTATTTTTGCTACCAATGTTTGCGGATCATCCCTTTAAAGAGACTTGCCAAGATTCCACTTAGAATTGAAAACTTATGGAAATGCTCTAAATTTAATAAAGCTTAAAATATCCTAATCAATAAAGTACAACAAATTACACAGAAATGGCTCAAATTGAGAGAGAATTAATGTGCAATAGGTGCAATATATAATTCTTTGATGGTGGTGGTGAGACCATCCTTTGTTTTCTAATCCTAAATTTGTACCTCAGATGGATTTACAAGATAAAAGATCAAACAAAGCTCCTGGATATAATTTAATAAATATTAAAATAGAAACAATTTCATCAAAAATAATTTGTTTGCCCATCGCAGGTGTAGAAACAAGATTTTATTTTAAGTTTTGAAACTATAAACACTGTTTTCACACCATTTTATGCGCCGGCGTAAAAAATTAAAGTAGGTAAAGATTTGCATTTTCTCCAATATTCCTCAAAATCATGTAAAACCACTTGTATGTTATAAAACATGTTCTATCGATTCATGTAAAACTATGTAGGCAAAAATAGTGGGGAGAATCTAGGCCAGTCCCTTTAACTATATCTTTGTCCCTAACACACAAATTATCACAAGAATGTGAAAAATTCAAAGATTAGGTACCATTGACTTATCAAGTAACCATGGTAACAATCTGTCAATTTGTGTTTATTTCTTTGTCCTTAGACTATGGAACTCTACCACTACCAGTTTTGATCTGTTAGACGAAGTCTTACCGAAAGAAATCCTACCAGACAAGAAACAGACTGGAAAAGGCTTAAATCAGGGCCCTGTTTCTCTTGCGTTTCTCCTGAAGCCATGCTGGTAGTCATTAAGGCGTCATTAGGGCGTCATTAAGGCGTCATTAAGGCGTCATTAAGGCGTCATTAAGGTGTCATTAGGTGGCATTAAGATTATATAGGCGGAGTCTATGTCAATCAAATGTGCAACCATGCGCAGAACATGTGCGCATGGGAATTCCAGTGACCGTGTGTGTGACTTGAAGTCTATAAGCTTAATCAGCACAGGTCAGCCGAATTCAAATGAAAATTTCACTCTTTGTGTCGGTGAGCTTATAGTACCATCAGCCAAATGTTGTTCAGAATTAGTGTATCTAATGATTTATGGGTCTGGTTTATTTATTTTTCACTTTTATTGCACTGAAATTCAAGAGAATTCTCGGAAATTTTTTGTTGACAAAATCAGCTAAAATCGGGCATACTAATGAGCTTGTACGTGATTGGTTGATTGGTCGAATGATTGTGACGTCAAATTACAAATTTGCGCTGAAGCTTCATTTTTTCCGTTGGCAAGGTATACCAGATTCCTATCCCGAATGTATCTATTATCCCTGCTTAAATGGTACAGAAACTGCCAAGCGTATGTTATTATTGATAAAGATAATCTGCGTATTAAAATATCAAAATAAATTTTGTGATGCAGTAATTATGGATTTTATCTGCTTCAAATGCTTAGCGTCTCATTCATCAATACAGGATTTATGGAAACAGTAGAGATATGCCCATAACGTTACTCGGATGCTTGATTATCTTGTTGATAAGTTGTTAGCACTACCCTGGTATATGTTCTGGTATCAATGCACTGGCATGTGTTACACATAGTTTGGAAAGAAGGAGATAGATTGAGTAGGCCTGAGATTAAAACACGGGTACCCGGGTACCCGCCCGTCATGAGCTTACCCGGGTACAAAATCTGCCTATCGATTACCCGAACTTGACAATAAAATCATAGAATTTTGAACAAAAAACTGTGTGTTCAAAAAAGGAATGATAAAATCATCATCTAATCGAAGTAAACATGATAAATCACGACCACAATCGGCGCGAAAAATGTGAGTAATTGAGACATCGTATGATATTAGTAGACCCGTCAAACTTCCTGTTCTTACATTAAATGCTCAATTATCAATACGGTCGGGTACCTGGATACCCGACCCGAAAATAAGTTGGGTACCCGGGTAGCAAATTACCCGGAAAGTCCCAGGCCTTGAATAGTCATTTTGGCACAGTTTATTCATTTAAAGTTTCTTCAAAGACCATGGAAAACAGCAATATAAAAGATGGCGACAGTTGTAAGTAGGAAATATATTTTTGTTAACTGAAAACAAGCCCACATCAATTATTTCAATGACTTACTTTATACTTAATTATACAAATAATGCATGTTTATGATTGCAATGGTACAAATATTTCATGAGGTGAAAGATCAAATGCTCCAT
>JXSR01S024543.1:11046-23921 GCA_000969725.1 Ophiothrix spiculata
GTCGCCACTCGCCAGTGTTCGTTCGTTACGCATTGTAATTTATTCGGTTGGCGAGATAGAGAAAACATCGATATATCGATATATATCGATAATTGATTGCCGATATATCGATATCGGAAAATGGTCAATATCGACCAAAGTTACTACTATCGAATTATTTTCCATTTTCAAGTTATGTGACATTGAACTTCAATAACGCTTTTATTGGTCCACCCTGTATGTGTGACCTAAAAAAAGCGAAAGTGCAGACCATAATATTAATAAAAGTATTTCAGAATCTGGTGTTCAAGGTATATTATATGTACAAATATTTTCTGCTCAGGAGGGTAATGGTATAAAATATGTGCCCAAGGCGGCTGCAGATCATGAGCATACTATTGCCCTACACCAATGAGAGTAGACCCCAGTCTCCAGTCATTGAGAGCAGACTTGAATATTAAATATAGCAAGAACACAATTCCTAGCCATCCAGTCCAAAAATATCCATACAAATTTACAATCAGATTTATGCAACTGTAATTAAATTGTGATAGATCCAATAGCAATTTTTTACAGGAATTTTTGGACCAGTTGGCAAATATCGGGGGATATATTTGATGTCAAATGGTTGAAATATTTTAATATGTTAAGTAAAAACAAATGTGGACTGCTCAATATTCAGGGGACATGGTTAAATCTATTGAAACTCAGTAATGTGAAGACTGCAGGATAAACATTGTTTCCCTTGTCTTCATCACACAGGGAAACATAAGGGCTTGTAATGCCCAGAGAACAGTAGAGAAATCAATTCAACCATCCCTCATGAGCAGTCAATACTTGTACGAGGGAGTATCAAAAAATTTTAAACTTTACCCAGAAGGGATTGAGCTATTCCAAAGAAATTTCGTCAGAATAGTCACTCGTCTCTTTGTGCACTATGGGGCAGAAATTGCCTCATAAATAGTTTTACTTTCTTTACAGGTAGTCCCTGCGTTTGAAGGGTTACATGACCCAGTAAATCTTATTGGTACCACCAAAGTTTAGTTATTTGATACTGTACTAACGGGTAGGGTTTCTTCTATCCATTGATACCAAAATTATGGAAATCGGCCCATTAATGACGTCACAATGGTGTAATGAAACTTCATGGCCGACCTGAAAATGTTGATTTTCATTGAAATATAAAATGATTTTTTCAATAGAGAGGATCCCTGCAATCACGATCTGTAGACAGTCAGTTAAAAGTGGGAGAAATTTATTACTTTGCCCATTGACTATGCCTAAAGTATCGCATAATGAAATTTCAATCCTGGCGCCATTTCTTATGGGTAAAGTTTAAACCTTTTAGATACCCCCTCGTATATTGCATGAGTAATTTTGTTGGACTCAAACTTGATAAATACGTACCTGGAGGAATGATAGCACAGACTGTCACAAGAGTCTCGTTAAGCTTTCTCTGGCGTTGCAATTCTTCCAACTCCTTCTTTCTAGCATTCAACAACCTCACAATTTGCTTTGTGTGATTGTCTGCCCGTCTCTTCTTCTCAGATGCACTCACTGGTTTGTCATCCACGTCACTGCCCTGCTTCACAAGCGATATCTTGTAGAGTTCTAGGAACTGCTTGAGGCAACTTGCTTCAGTGATTAGATTGAGTTGGCCGACTTGAATGCTACCATCTTGCATAGCAGCAGAAAATGAGAGAAAGAATTGCTTTGCCATGTCAAGGAGATGTGTGGCTTCTGCTGAGAGAATCTTGGCAAAACCTGTATCGTCATCACCTACATGAAAAGATAAAATTTACATATTAATATAATTTGTTTTACAAAATCCATATATTCATATTCAACAGCTAAGTTTTTAAATGTATTCACCAACCACTTAATTAAATTGTTTGGAGAAAGACAGCATGTAAATTCAAATTTGTAAACGGAAGTTGAGTAAATGATCAACCTGAATAAGTGATTAGACTATTATTGAAAACAAAAACTAAATCTGAAAGATACTTGTAGGCATATAAGACTCAAGATTGTTTCATCGACATCACTATACATTTTAGGTTTATTGTCAAAGATACATATACAATATTATATAACAACACAATAAGATGAAACAAAATACAAATTATAAATCAGTCTATAGATGTCAATTATGTTACAAATTAATAGGCTAACAAGTTATGCGTTCAGATTTGCACACAATTTAAATGCACTATCTACAACTTAAGACTGAGGTGATAGTTTCCTACGCTTGAAAACTCATGAGGAGAGTAAGATTTCATTATCAGATATATTACTGATACTATACGCATCTGAGATACCTCAGAGCATCTTAGAACAGGGATCAGTATAATGAGTACATTTAACAAAGTGTTTCTCATCCTCAATTTCATTCAAAGATCTTTAGTCTACGGGAAGTTATGGATGGAAGTGGATGATATATAGGAGTTAAATTTGACAATGAAATTTTACAAGCTGCTACTATTACCTCTAACACTTCAAATAAGGGAATTGAACAAAAATGTTTTGAAAAAAAAATTGGAGATGCAGTTGAACATGTCCAATGCCCCGTTAAAGTCTATCCAATCAGTTCTTTGTTTGAAATTACAACAGGTGCATCATTACATATTAGATTTTTAATTGTACCACAATTTCATTTATTTAAGAATTCTCACCAGAGATCTTGAAGAAAACTACCATTGGCGTCCAAGTCAGAACATGGTGCAAAATTTGGGACCCAGGCCACTGCTTCACTAACACATCAGAAAACAGAGCGCCATACTTCTTTGAATCTGGTCCTGAAAAGAACTTCTCTTTCAGCCAAGTCCAAGCTGCAACTTTGCTGTCCCTTCCCTGTATTTTGAAAAAAGGGACAATGAAAGTGACAGGATGTATCAAAAAGAAGTTTAACAGTTAGTAATGTGCCTCTAATTCAAAAAGTATGATACATTCTATAAATTTCTTCTGAATTATAAGTAAAACAGACCACGGTCTTTCTATACCAGAAAAATCAAAGGATGTGCAACAACCAATACAAAAATCATGGTGCATTTTGTAAATTGCGAATAAAATCCATTGTGCAAAGATTACATGATTCAAAACCTGTATTTTTGACTGCAGGTAAATATCTTTCCCTAAAAAGAAAATCAAGAAAGATGAAATGAATCACTTCTGACATTTTAAGTCAAACTCTTGTGAATTTTGGTCTTATAATGACAGTTTAAGTGTTGAGTAAACTTGGGGTAGTTAGAGCACTGTCTCCCATCTGTAATCACACTTCATTTACAAGGTTATTCCACTGTCTGCCCCAAAGAAAATAACTTTTCTTGAGACTTAATTTTCCCACTGACAAGGCATCAATAAGGATTGCCCAACATATAACATGGTTTGAGGACCAAAGGTTTCTTTCTTAAGAGCTAGTTCCCAGGATCTTCCTAGGTTTTCTCCAGATCTTGTTCATAGTCTATTCAGCTAAGGGGCGTCGTAGTGTAGTGGTTAACAATCTCACCTTACACACAGTGGGATCAGGTTTGATTCCAGGGGAGGACTACCTTGCCGGGTGGAATCTCAGAATCTTTACCATGATGTCTTTGTCTGACTTATGGGAGCACGGGGCCAGATATTCTATCTTCTCTGCCCCTGACGTGAAGTATTTAGAGTTGTAAATGGGTAGGCCCTAAATATTTCATGAGAGATCGTCGTCCTTCAGAAAGGACGTAAAGCCATTGGTCCAATGTTCAGAAGAGTCATACCTGTACATGTAATCGCAGTCAGTATCGTAAAGTGTAGGGTATTCTACCCCTGACTGTTCCCAACCCTGTTTGGGCCATCATCGTCGTCGTCCTATGAGTCATGACTGACCCGTTGTGACCCTTTTGATGATGTCGTTCCAACTGTGCCGATCTTGAGCATAACGGTAGGCTGCATTGACAGATAGGCCAGTATATTCTCTAATGCCATCTATCCAGCGGGTTTTCTGCCTGCCTCTTCTGCGATGTCCTTCCATCATTCCTTGAACAATTATTTTCTCTAGACAGTCGCCTTCCCTTCTTGAGATATGCCCAAAATATTGAAGTTTGTTGCGAATTATTTTCTGACATAATGGGGTGTATTCTCCTACTTGGCATCTGACAAATTCATTTGTTTTATGCTCTCTCCAGGAAATTCTCAACATCTTTCTCCAACACCACATTTCGTAGGCTTGGATTTTACCTTCGTCTGCTTTTCCAACTGCCCATGTCTCAGACCCATATGTGGCAATTGGGAATACCAGGGCGCTCATAATGCTTTTCTTTGTTGTTATGGTGATTCCCCTGTCTTTCCAGATGACATCAAGTCCGATGGCAGCTGTGCCATATAAGACTTCAAAATCCACACACTGCTGATACAGTTTATAACTTCTAGCAGTCATCATAAATTGAAAAATTGAAAAAAAGCAGTTGAAATTCAAGTGAAAACAATATCTAGATACTTACATGGAGCAGGCTTTGTAGTGCTTCAAGAGCTGCTTCACTGACCACTTTTCCAATGTCTCCATGGTAATGGACTGCCTCAATGGCTCCAAAGAGGTCCAGTTTGTGTTCAGCATGCAACTGCAGGGTTAACAAAAATTGCAAAAATTACCAGTACTTCTAAGGATAGTCTCTCCCAGTATACTATACCAAAAGTTATTTTAAGCAGCCTTGTTTGCACCATTAATATGAACTTCCATACCATTACAAAGTTACATCCAAATTGGTAAAAGGTGTCAGGCTGATTCAGAAAACTATAGATCTGAGAAAATTGAGGAGGTGACATTTTTACGATTTTGGCTCACGTGTATGTTACAAGAGCATTAAAATAAGTATTGAATACAGGTGGGTTTGTGACTTTCCTTATCTTAATTAAGGCTTTTTTAGGTTTTGGCCCATATATATGCCACAAGAGCATAAATATTTACTGAATACAGGTCGGGATTGGCGACTTTTCCATGGATTTGTATTTTTTTTTAATATCTCAAAATCGGGATGTCCTAAGTTTTGGCAATTTTGAGAGTTGTAAATCGGGACAATCGTGATAAATTTGGGACAGTTGGCAGGTATGTTATAGTTATAAAATGCAGGTCATATTTCACAAGTATTCTTTGTAACATTAGTTGTTTCTTGAAGAAAAAGAATTAAATTCAAAAGACAAACCCAAGCTCAATCAGCTGTTTTGCTTTCTTCAAAATATCCCTTTTTTTTGAATAATAAGGTTATATGGACTTAAACATCCTGATATTCCAATTTGACAGATCTGTAAGGGCCATGGAGACCCTCTCTCATCAGAAACAAAATGCAGAAACTATCTACCTTGATATATTAAAAGAATAATTGAAAATGCTTAAATCTCCAAACTTACAGCCTTCACTCTTTGTTCCAGCAGTGAATACAGTGCTTTGTTCCAAGATTCTGCTACAGTTGTTTCATCATAGGAGACGTGCAGCAAGCTATTCCAAGTCTGTATTCATGAAATGAACAATAATTTCAATGAAACATTTAATCAATTTATGATGTATGCTGGTTTGGGACTCTTATTGTTTTGTAGTTTTGATGCAGCGATATCACTGTTTTATTGAAACTTGTCACTTACATTGTTGTAGTTATAAAAAATAATATTTTCATTTAATTTGGGCAGAGCAAAGTGACAAAGCAATAAAAATTTTCCAACTTGAAATGAATTTAACTTTCATGGTGACAAAATTGTAAAATATACCGACGACAAAGCAGTTCAAATTTAATAATCTTTTTAAAATTCTTGCTGCTCAGCCTGAGCATACAATTGCACTAATAAAGACTAATATGTGACAAGAGTATTTAAACCAACACAGAAATGAAAAGTGTAAGAAATTAAGCATATTACAAATTTGTTAAAGCTGTTACTTAAGGTGGCTTAGCACAGAAACGGTGTCGGACATGAGTGAGCTATCAGTGGTGTTGGACACAATTTAAAAGAATTTATCCCTGGCTTTTAGTGTACTTTTTGGCGTACTGCATCTTGCGCTTTAATAAAACGTGACCTTACATGTGCGTCATTTTTATATTCACGCATAAGACCATGCACTTTACTCTTGATGGTGCAGGGTTCAAAGCGCACAGTAGTATCTGCATGTGATGCGACAGATGAAATGTGTCAAAACCTCTTTTGTTTTGCAGCTTGTTGATGCAACATAAAAATAGTTTTGTCAGATTGCATTACTGTAAAAGGACTAATTTTCGCTAGGGATTTAATTTCGCTAATTTCGCTAGACTGCAAATTCGCTAAATTAAATCCCTCGCTAAAATTTTATTTACCATTGAAACTAAAGTAAAATGTTCTAAATTAGTGAAATTAAATCCCAGCCAAATTGCTGATAAATTGAAATTCGCTTAAGTTTGTCCTCGCCAAATTAAATCCTTTTACAGTACCTATCATTTGTATGACTATTGCACTTGAGTATATTTCTGCCTGATCAAGTAGTGGAATAGAAATGTTTACCAAATCATTAAAAAATCATGACTTGTTTTTGGAAAAGGGATACATGTTGCGCCTATGCGACATACTTCTTTTTTGTCATAATGGTCACTCAAAAATAAAGTCAACGAATTATTAAGATAAAGCTAACAGAGATGAGATTTGAACAATGATTGGAACTCATGAGTATTTGGCATTTCTCTAGAGTTTTGGGAAACTTGTTCCATAATGCCACAGATTTTGTTTATGGAATGTGACGAAGAGATCGATCAAATGAAGAATGTCGTCTGATGTGATTGTTGTTGATGTTTTTAAAATAACTGACATGTTGTGGTGCGAGTAAAGTTGAATTTGGATATGCTGAAATAATGGAAAAGCCACTGAAGTTGTGATAATACTGTCCCACTAAGATCATTTTCAACCACAGAATCAAGACAGCCCTGTTCTGTAACCACCATAATCATGTGGTCTTTTTCAACAGCCTAAGTTCCCGGCATAAATTAGTTTGCAGGAAAATGTAAATGAATGAATGACAAGTTTGCAAGTATCTTTTTTATATTGTGTAACTACAAATATGAGAAATATTTCTGAGATGATGGTTGAAATGTTTGATGATATATGCAGTAGGACAGCCAGCGGCCTTTTGCGTCAAATTATTAAACATTACGCGATGTCCCGCGTAGCTTACGCAGCAGTTTTGACAAGCAAAAATATCCTAAAAAGGTCAATATTTTTCAAAACTTTCGTTTTCGAATATGCATTCATGAAAAGATAGGTTTTGAACGGGATTATGCTGCAAAGACTTTAAACTATATGGTTATTTAAAATAATTGAAATTGAAGATGTTTTAATACCTGAATAAATCACTTTTGTCCCAAATTTACGGCAAGAAAACTGCACAAAATTATCTTCAAAACCGATCAAGCCGAACTGCGTATCACCTTTATTTTAAAAACTACGAGGTGCCCATCTCTGATTTTCTGGAAATATAATAATCTTTTGCTGATCTACAAACTAATCTTATTAGTTTATCCAAAGTCGCGTTGGATATTTGACAAGAAAGGATTTTGTTGATATTTATTTGTTTCTCAATATCATGTCGCTATTTTTACCCCATCAGCCCGTACTTCTCAATTTGGGGTGTATCGCGTTTGCGTAATTAAATGGGTAAACGCGTAAAATCTTCCGCGTTGCGCTACTCCACGCGGGTTTTCTAAACATCGCGCAGAGGAAATTACGCGTTCAACTCTCAAAGACAGGTAAAAATGGTCGTAAAATGTGTTAATCGAAGGCTTATGTTATGGTTATTTATTGTTAATTTCATGCTTTCCTGGAGGGTGCCCATCTCTGGAAATAGGCGGCTTTTATAAATCAAAGTTTGTTCTAACGAATTAAAATAATGTTGAATACTGTAGAGCGTTGGATATTTTTCTATTCAGAGAACAAAAATGTAAACAAAACATTTTAGTTTCAAGTTGTAATTTTACAACAAAACCTTTAGATAAAGATTGTACAATTATAACTGAATCATATTTGTAAAGAAAATATGGGTTTGAAAGAGTATATCCTGAACTTTAATCTGATAACTTTAGAAACCTAGGTCGATAAACAGAATTGTTTTTATTGCTTAAAGAAAATATTTTAAAATATCGCGGGAAACAACATCATTTTCAGCGAAGTTCAGCGCTGCAAAGTTCGCGTGTTTAATAATTTTGTCGGCATCCTTTGATCTCGCGTTTTGGCTGTCCTACTGTATGAGGCATGCTGCATCATGATCAAAGAGCACTCCAAAATTCATCAAGCCCTGTGGAAGTAATTATTTTGTTATTGTTACATCGTCAAGTTCAATATGGGCATTTTCAAGTTTAGCAGGAAAAGGTTTTTTGAAGATGATGCAACAAAGAATTCAGTTTTTGATTGTTTGTATTTTAAGTTTTTAGAATAACTACCAGTCCTTGTTTTGTGTAATGCAAATCTGCAATTTGTTGACAGCAGCATTATTTGTGCTCACAGAGAAAGCTGAAAAACAAATTCAGGGTAATGTCAGTAAAACAGTACCAATAACCATGTTTTAATATTTGTTATTTAAAATAATGAGGTCTATCATGCTATGCAGCAATTAATTCAAGTATGACAAGCAATATGACTAGATGATTGTCAAAAAATTGATTGTCAAAAAATCATTTTTCACCTAAAGAGCAAATTCCATCTTAATTTTTTTTCTGTCAGCAACCATTTTTGTAACTCTTCAGGAGCTTTAATATTGGAAACTGGCGATCATAGTTTTGTGAACCATTGATCAAAGATTAACATTTTGATCAAAAGCAAAGTAATATAGCATCATTTAGCAGGCCAGGGGCGTAGCGAGGGTGTCTGGCGCCCGGGGCAAGAAGTGGAACTGGTGCGCCCCCCAAAAAAAAATTTCAACAGCTTGATAAAACTCCTCTTTTTTGGCTAAAATGGGTAATTTTTGCTAAAATTTGCCTAAATTTTTTCCAACGCGCGAAGCGCGCAACAAAAATTGTGTTTTTTGCAGTAATATTTGCTTATTTAAGCTAAAAAGTAGCGAAATCCTAAGGGCAAAAAAAAAATTAGGCAAAAATTGGCTAATTTCAGCAGTGTTTCCCCTGTTGTTGGTCCAATTATTTTTCATGTAGTGGCGATTTGGCGTCCCCCTAGAGGTGGCGCCCGGGGCAATTTGCCCCCCCCCCCCCTTGCTTTCCCCTAGCTACGCCCCTGTCCTTTAGAAAGAATAGAGACACTAAGAATTAAAAATACATTAATAACATTATGCGGTCATACAAAAGGGGGAAAATAGTTTTCCACTCAGCTAGCCCAGTAGGCATGATTGGTTGATAGATTCTTCAACAGAGTATCAGCCTCTTCTTCAATGACTACATGACCTATAAGTTTCTTTTGATTCCCATGTCCGAGAGGGAAACGTCCTCTTGTGAAGTGTCAGCTGACACATTGTTCATCAGAAACTTGAGAATCAAGATTTTCTATTCTCTTCACCTCTTCTAAGAAATGGATCAAGCAGACTCACTTAGTCTGTTGTAAGAAAGTTTAGAAGACTGAGCAAAATCAATGTACTGAGCAAAATCAATGTTTTTTACTAACAGCACTAATAAGCTGTTGTTTTTTTAAATAATAACTTTTACTTGGTTTATCAGAAGCCCTACTTTTGCTTTCTTTCCAAGAAATATCTGCTTATGAACTTCTGAACAGATTTTTGCCACTTTCTTTCTCAATACTACCTGATAAGCCTAGGTCCATGAATATTCTGTCTACATACCTTTATGCACATTACATACTTTAGAATTTATTGACATTTATTTGTCCAAGACCCTAAAAAGGGTAAACCCAAGAAACAGACTTTTCATGGAAGATAATTAATTCATTACAACTAAACTTTGATGGTGCACGTTCAACATCTATTATAAATTTGCTCTTGTTCATTTCCTATAAGTTGTAATGTGATTTTACAGTCTGTATGCTTTGATCAATGAAGTATGTTGTAGCTAACGAAAGTGTAAGAGTAAGAGAAATAAGTAGTCAATAACTCCTTGCAAAATATGAGAATAAACCATAGATTTACAGGAGATACCAGGCTTTGTATACCAGCTCCTGTAATTACGTCGTCAACCATGTATCTGTACAATAAGACAAATACAAAGGAACCACCACGAGATATGGGACCATGCGTGGATACATGGTCAGTGAACTTCTAGAGAGAATTCGTGTACCAAAGTACCCGGATGTTCCATTGACTTACAATATTAAAAGTTTGCCTTTCAGCGGGAAACTCCAAATAGTGAGAATTATTTTTAGCAACCAATCAAGTAGCCAGTAGGTCATGTGACTGCTTGTAACTGACACTTCACACATCGCTATCCCGCCCATTTGCCATCATTCGATATCACATTGAACTCACAGATACATGTACACTAGCTTCCGTCCTTGGCCTCGTGGAGTTTGATTATGTCAAGTATCATTTATATACAGCACTGTGTATACACCAGAGCCAACACTGAATTTGGTACGAGCATGTTTTCCGGTAAAACTCTGAACAGGTGGCTTTATACAGACAGAAAGTACGGGACATATTACTCTATAAAAAGGGGAGCTAAATATAAGCAATTTGTTTTATTAAATATATATATGAAAATAGCTGTAAGATTTTAGTCACACTAGTAAGTATAACAATTATGAGACTAGAACACATTCTAGATGTATATTTGAAGAAATTACCCAGAAAATACTGAATTATTTTATTATAAAAGTACTAAAGAAGAACTCCCCTACTAAAAAGTCGATGAATCCTCCGAAGTTCAAGCTTGCTTGTATGAATGGCCCTGGGAATTGCAAAGTGTGAGCTTTATTCCAGGGGTAGTGATTGCTCTAGGTACAGATAAATCTTGAGGTTGAATTGCTTGGTGAGTTTATGGACGGGACATATCTAGCCTGTATTTGAATGGTAACGTGACTGGCCGGGATAGCTAAATGGGGGGTAGATGACAAAGACTGGATTTACTGCTGATAAAAATGGTGGCGTGCCTTGTATCTCCCCTGTAGATCTATGGAGTAAATCAAACATCATTATCTCCTACAACAAATTGATGTTTTTTCAATTTATCTAATTACTTAAATATCATTTTATATTTTCTGTTTGATGAGTTATATATTTCTAAATACCTCTAGTTCATCTTTAAGGAATCTACTCTTGGCATCATGTGACAGCTGTGCTAGGAGACTTTTCTTCAACCACTTCAGCACATCATCCCTCAGTGTATCCGCTGACCTCTCTACATTGGTCATCAATGAATGCTGCTGGGGTTGGGTTTGCTGTTTATCATTCACCAAGCATAGGTTGTAGCAGGCCGCAAAAAGCTCACAGCTTGATGATACCAAAGTGAAGTCGCTTCTTGATGCTTTTTCCATGGCTATCTTTGACAATCGGCTCGCTAGATTTGCAAGTTGTACACACTCTTGCATGAGAGTATCACTACAGGTTACAAGGGAAACAAATATGAGTTTATTAGTGAGCATTTCTTTAAGGATGATCATGGTGATAAGTTCCTACCTGTAGATTTTGTTTAATTTTTGTCAGTTAATAGTTAAGAGTCTAAACTTCAAAATTCAGCAATAAAAAAATGGGGGTCACCGACCATCTAAGCGCGCTATAACGTCATATATGATGACATCATTTTCCTTTTAATTGACGATAACTTGAAAACTCCAGCGATAGGTAATTCACTTTTTTTATCTCTTCGAGGTCATAAAACCAAATTTCAACATTCCCGGCGATAAAAATTGTTTTTTAGATTTTACCCCATGTAATTTCATCTCTAACTATCTTTGGAAAAAGATTTCTTTCTTGATTTGACATCCACTTGACATTCGCGATTGACCAGCCAATAATTAAACAATTCTACAGGTTGCAAATATATATGAAAAATCAGGATTTTGTAGTATAGGAAATCACACGTAAAAAGTTTTATCACTGAAGGCCCGTTGGCTCGGGAGCATTCATAGCAACTCCTTACTATTTCGTGCTATTTTCGGCACTTACCGGGAAGACAATGCGTAAAAAATGCGCGTATTGCATAGTAGGCGCAAATCTTACGCTTAGATACCACGCGCAGCGCGCGTTTTGTCAAAATTTTCTCACCACTGAACAACAACTGATTCTGTAACGCTGCCATCTGTTGTGAAAATTAACACCGCGATCGTCTTTAATACCAGCTAGAACATTTCTAATGCCTAGAGATAAAGTAAAATTGAAGCTATACAACTTGAAGGGGGGGTAAAAAAGTACAATGATGAAAGAAATGTCCAATAAATGAAGAGCTTGTTTCCAAAAGGGCCTAAATCCACTTTTGGTCAAAATTGAGTTATTGGTGCCATAGTGTAGTACTATAGTAGTAGTTTAATGGAACAAAGCCATTTTCCAAAAAGTTGCTTTCAATGAGTCTACCAGTACACAAAAATTTGTGTTTGTTTCCAAAAGGGACTAAATCCACGACAGTTTGTTTCCAAAAGGGCCTAAATCCATTTTAGGGTATAAATAAAGCTCTCAATAAAAAATAAGCAATAAAGTTTTGATTTTCATCAGTCATGTCACTGTAGTGAGAGGACCTATACCTAACTTGTGAAGCAGTAAAAACTCAAAAATAAATTAAACATGACAAGAAATTATCTGTTTGCTGATTTTAAGATGGATTTCATCCCTTTTGGAAATAAACTCTAAATGAAGAAAGCATCCCAAAAAAGAACAAAAATCAACTTTGGGTAAAAATTTAGTTATTTGTGCCATAATGTAGTACTATATTATAATTTCATGAAACCAAACTATTTTTCCCAGAACTTGCTTTAATTTAGCTTGCCAGTGCACAAAAATCTCAGTTTGTTTCCAAAAGGGCCTAAAT
>JXSR01S024543.1:26106-37361 GCA_000969725.1 Ophiothrix spiculata
TATTCTCATTATTGAACACACTTGTTTTCATCATGGTATGAACAGCACAGCATAAGAGGATTGGAGGAAATTGCTGTGCCTGTAAGACTTGCTGGAGGCCTTTCGGAGTCATCTTGAGCCACAGGAAGCTTCGGGGAAGCAGCCGATCTATGTCAAACAGAGGTGCCAGTTGCTCTAGGATAGTCTGCAATAAGTTGGCCTCCCTGTGGTATAATCATTCAGGATGGAATTATTTTGTTTTATTTGAAGATTGCTTAGTAATGAACTCACTGCAGCCGAAGAAAGGCATTTCAAAAAGTTTCTTTAGTTTCAAATTACAAATTTTCACAAAAAGATCACCATTGGCAAATTTAAATATACTCTTGCTTTGCTACTTGCTACACAATTGTAATTATTCTGACTGAGTCTTGCATAGGCCTATGTATGACATCTTCAAAAATAAACCAAAATGTGGTAATATTTTTTGCCATTCCTAAACTTCAATTGACATCCACAAATTAAGTTTTTGGACCTTCAAAGGTAGTAGTCTTAGAGAAAAGTGACTGGTGTTAAATATGTCTTACAGTGGAACCTCGTTAACACGAAGTCACCCGGACCGACAGAAATACTTCCGAGTTATCAGAATTTTGTGTTAAAAATCGTGATTCTCAAGCACATTTTCTAATACCGGAAATCACTTTTCGGTAAGCTTAAAGGTTAGTCAAATCATAGTATATACATAAACAGGCTAAACTTGCACATTTCGTCATATTTACATTATGTTTAATTCATTCTTTATTCTGATTTACTTCTCCTAGACGCCAAAACATTGTCGTAAAAAGTTAAACAAAGCATTACATTTACCTCAATAAAGTCATCATACTGACAATGCGCCGACCATCTTAGACTTAGCCTCTCTTAAAAGTAATGTTACGGCTCTGACGTCAATATATCCCATGTGCCCAAATCTTATAACGCTTAATTATATTAAAGGACATAAATACAGATCACGAATTTATAAACACTACGAAAATACACATCTGTAAAATTTTTAGTGTACTGAAATATTTGTCAAAATGTTTGCGTTGACACATCTTAAGTCTTGTGTACTGGCCATTATTTATGCTTCGAAGAACGTGCACACTACACTGTCTGTTACGACTGTGCACATGTATAAGACTAATGTATCAGCTGCAGGCTGCGCATGCGTAGGCAGTATGGAATTTTCCTAAAAGCACATGTGTACTTATTTGTAAAGAAATGTCGGAACCTTGGCTTTAGCCATGAGTGAAAGTGGTGAAATACTCGAAGTTTGAGTATGTTCGTGTTATCCACAATGTAAATCAATGGAATATAAAAGATGGGGGATGAGATTTACTTCGTATTATGCGAGTTTTCAGGTTATTTCATTCTGGTTAAAAGACGTTTTTTGTGCATAAAAGATAGGCGTTTCGCCGGGATTTTGTGATTACTTCGGGGTAAGCGAGATTTCGTATAAACCGAGTTCGAGTTAACGAGGTTCCACTGTATTTTATTGGTGATTCAGTGTCGGGCAATATCAGATATACAGTCTCTAGCCACTTTGGGTACATATTTTGCACCATTGCCCTCATGAGCAGTAAATATCTGAATGCCCTCATGAGCAATAAATATCTGTATGCAGTCATATTATGTTTGACAAAGGATTAGGTCAACTTGTAGAACACCTCAAGAAGTTCTCATCAAAATACATACTTACATGTCGCTTATATCACTTATTGTGTCCACTCCAAGATCTTCAACTCCCCACCACTTTGGCTCACTATAATCCATTGTAATTGGAAGGTCTGTGCAGGGAGGACAATCTTCCCGGAAGAAGTGCAGCAGGGGTAGCACCAGAAGCCATACATATTTATTCTTCTGAGCTGATTTGAGATGTGGACTCTTGCATACATGCTGCAGGCTCAGTATGATGTCTCTGTTAAAAAAAACCAATTTTAAGATTAGGGATTTGCCAACAATGATGAGCAAAATCAATATTTTTGTGAATGTGTATATAATTTTGGGAGCAAAAGGGATACTTTATATGTGCATAATGAACAAAGAGCATTAAGAACTTGGCAAACGAGAACATGCAGAAAAACTTTGTCAACAACTTGAAATATGGCTGATATGATAAGAATTATATCGAGAGCAACAAGTCAAAAATCCCTAGAATAAAAGATTTCAAGATCTGCCGGGTTTTTTTTTTTCAAGATGAATGCAACATGTTTAGTGCTATGAAATAAAATTCTTAGAAAAGTTTAAACTACTTGAATAATGAATATACAAATATTGTTAACAAAATTTATTCCTATCATTATGAAAAAAATCAGAAAAGTTAACAACAGTTTTGATACACCTAATAGATCTTAAGCATATGATCAAGAAAAATACTCGATTGATGTCATCAGAATGCCAAGGGGCAATTAAGTAACCATGGGCAAAATCTGGCATGATTATACACCTAGTAGAAATACATACTTGTTATAGTTGTTGTATACTTTGATGATAGAGTTCACCAGCTGATTGCATTCATTCTTATTTAAGCTCCTCGGAAATCGCAATCCATCAATCAGATTCCCCCACTGCTTGTCTGTTAGAGGCAAGTCATACTTGTTGACTAGGTATGTAATGGCTAGGGCTGATACTAGGCGGTTCTCTGCCTCAAGTACCCCAACCTTGTCTGTGGTTGATCCACTGGAGAACGAAGATAGTCGAGATGCTAAAAATCTCTGCAGGATCTGTAAACACCAGATAGTGAGATTATATTAAAGTAACCTTTTTCTAACATTTCATTTTTGAACATTAAAAGGTGAACTTATGCACCCGTAAAGAGACTGATGCAAAAGTGGATTAAGTTTTTGAGATTTCCTAGTGGATCAATATCAAAAATATCATGTTAACCCCAAATAAATTGAGAAATGCTCAAACTTTTACTCATTGTTGGTACCTGCATCAATTGTATGTGTTTCAGCAATAATTAAACTTACAGTGACTGCAGTACTTGTATGAGGTGTAATGAATCCATTCAATACTCATTTCATAAATGTTGCTTTTGGTACCCTTCTTATTTTATATTTTAAAATGTGCAGCCTTAATTTGTTCAATTACACACACTATTCAGGAAAGTTTAATCATGTTGCATGCTTTTGTTATCAAATTTTGGAGAGAGTATAGGTTCCATAAAGATATATACATTTTTTTTTTTGGGGGGGGGGCTGAATAATATAATCTACCTGAAAAATTCACTAATTTACATTAAGGATATGGAAAGGGAAGACACTGGATATTTGAATCGCAGAGATTAATTTGTAACTTGTACTCCTAATGTGCAAAAGGCTTCAATCACGTTAGAAGCGCTTTTGTCAACAAATCTGTACGAAATACCTACAGCAAAATATTATAACTTGTGGAGTTAGTGGGTTTTGGACAAGAAGTAAATGGCACTTTTTGTCAGTGGATTCTAATAATCTACATAAATAATCTATGAAAATGTCCATAATGGAGGTTATGAAACTGGGAGAATGGTAATTGGTTATTTGAATGGAAAAGATTAATTTAACACTAACACTGTTTGTACACAGCCCTCTAGTTCCATAAATTGTAACTGAGGACCAAATGTGACCTACTCCCACAAAACCCGGACAAAGTCGCCAGAACACTTATGGAGTTACAGCCCATTAAACATACCACAAATCAATAGAAAACAAAGGAATTTTTGAGGGAAATATCTAATTTTCATGAGCAAAAGGTTGATCAATTTTGACAAGTGATACGTCATTTTAAAGCTTGTAATTTCAGCATTTGTTATGGGGGACAAATCAGAAAAATTATTTTTCCCGACTTTGTCCGGGTTTCGTGGGAGCAGGTCACAAATGTCCACAGTTACAAGAAACCTGTAGACTTACATTTTGTAACATTTGACATGAAAAAACCCAAATAAATGTTTCGCAACACACACAACATCTTATAGTGTTTCTAGAATCATTACAAACCTAATATAAATCCAAAGAGGAAATTTATCACTCAATATCTGGATGTAAACAAAGATGAGTTTGTCAAATTCGGAAAACCACTGCTACAGAATACAAGGTAAGTTTGGGCCCCAGAATCACACATATTGATCCTAAATATTAATAAATCACCTAACATGAGATGCACAAGAGCAGGACACTGATTACATAATTTGTAGACAGCTTCAATACTTTGGCTGAATTTGAGATGTGGACACAGTCCCAAGAAGGTCTGTACAGACATGCTTAAATGGCAGTTTCACTAAATAGCATTTACCATGACTTGACATTAAGCCAAGTCACAGTGCCAGCCTGGGACTAACAGCCCTCTGTATATATATCCAACATAAAAACTTACCTTTTTCCATTCAAAACCTTCTGGTATCCACGTTTCAACTGCCTGTGATTTCATAACTCTGGGTGTAGCAGCACATGTCTTCACCTGTTCAACCCTCTGCAAAGCTTCACCAGGCTCAATATTGTTTTCCATCTCTTCATTCGTAACAAATCCCTCCCATTTTGGAAGATGGGTGACTACTGCAAGTTCCCTGTCATGGACCAGCCGAGATACTTGATCTGACGGCTGATTATCTGTGGTGCTCCCAAGCCAGGCTGTAAATCTTCTGGACATTTTCTTCACGAGTCCTTCTTTGTTCTTTTCCAGCTGCATTGTGTCATCATATTGGTGCCACACACCTAGTAAAACAAAAAAAGAAAAGAATTTACAAGGGAGATAAGAACTCGCTTCATTGGTATACACCTTTACCCATCACATTTTTGAAATTCCTATTCAAGATATTGAATCAGGGATAGCGGGGCTAGATTTGTTAAAACATGCTTAATGCACTCCAAAACTTGCATCAGCAGAGCATTGCATTATAGAGGACAGAAACTTTTTAATGATTTTAATGATTGTTATTTTGCTCAAAATTTCAGCAAAATAAAATTAAACTTTGCTGTCTTCCCCGTTATTTTTGAAGGTTTAAATTTAAAAAAAAGGATATAAGGGTGGGATGATATCTTAAGTTTATTGCGGAAAACCCATTAACCCTAACGCCACCGAACCTCACAAAATCCCATTCCACAAAATCAAGAAAATCGCTTAAGTCCAAATACGTCATAGACTGGAGTTAGCTATGATCACGGAATCGCTGCCATGGCAGCGCCTGCTCAGTGGCTTGACATAGTGATAATCGGACTGGGAAGCGAGAGGTCCCGGGTTCGAATCCAGGTGAAAACCTGTGATTTTTGACTTTAAAATTTCCGAGGAGATAGTTTTTAAATGAAGAGGTGCTTAAAAGTGTTAGGGTTAATCATCTATTTTCATCTTGATTAAGCTGAGATCTGTATCACCTGGACAACCCTCTGGTACCCACCTATGAAACGCCAACATAACAGATAAACATGGACCCCTTTCTCTCCATGCCCTATCCCTGTGCAAGTCTGCAATATTGTATAGCCAAAATGATGTTCATGTATTTTTACTAATTGCATGTATCCAAAAACCAAACATGGTTCACAGAGTACTGTTTTTATTCTGTAAATGGTTCTGATATGTGGAAACAACCCACTCCCACACACATAAACACCCCACACCCTTTCAAGACGGGTGCTTGTTTGTATTTTATTTTTTTTATTTTTTTTAACATCTGTGGGTGTGTGATGGGTTTAGTTTTGAGCTTCAATCAGAAAAATTGTTTCATATTTGATGGTGTCAGTTTTGAGCTTCAATCAGAAATATGTTTCAGATAGCACTAACCTTATATGGGGATATGACCACCATTTGAGGAAACCCTGATTCAAATGTCATGTTATTTGGAACTCATATAAAAAAAAACCAGTATAGAAATGAACTAAAACTGTCACTTGATAATGTGGAAATAAAATGTGTCAAGGCATGTAAATTTTTAGGTGTAACCATAGATCAAAATCTTACATGGGAAAACCATATTAATCAACTTACTAAAAAAGTTCTAGTAGCATTAGAATGTTATTCAAAGCATTACTCAATCTTTATAATACAATAGTGCTTTCACATATAAACTATGGAATCACTGCATGGAGCAGTGCTGGTTCCCACTTTGTGATATTTTTTATTTATAATACACAATGCTGTCCCTAATTGATGTCAAAACCAACTGGGGTGTGGATGATATGTATGTACGGATTGTCAATACTATTTTAAACATCTTACCATTGTTCTTGCATTGTCCTTCTGGTACCTGGAGTCTTCTATTCCAGATTCCATTCTTATCTATATGGATATAGTCATACCCACTTTTGTTGTACATGAAGTATTTATAAGGGAGGCTCCCATTCCTCAGAGTGGACGGATCCATTGCAACACACCCTGTCAGTAGATGGTATTTTCCAGGTAGTTCCCTGTATTACAGAATTCAAAACTGAAGATCTGACATGCAAGTGGTTAAGTTAGAGTGTCCCTTTTCAAATCTGTTGTGATAAGAGTACTTTATGCTACTTTATGAGGGATTTTCAATCAGCTAGGCTTTTACCATGGAAGCTAAAGGAAGCATATCTTCAACTGGGCTCCAAGATGTTTTTAAATTCAAAGCGAGCATGGACTGAAAATCAAATGCACATAAAGCGCCAGGCTGGGGAATCTAACCTTGGACCTCATTGGTGCAAGAGGACTACCACTGCGCTAACCCGCTCCCCCGATGTTCAATAAGTTTGTGGCTTGAGGTAGGAGATAAGCTACTAGTTGTTATTCATATGTTATATAGTTTAACTTGATGATGATAAGTTTCAAGTAAATATCTGCTTTTCGTTTTATTTTACAGAAATTTTAAACCTACCAGGATTCTGAGACTTAAAATCTTTGAAAATCTATTATAAATAAACAAGCTCAAATTGTCTGAATACGAATGCCATGCATTATTATGAAAGTTGCTGTCTTCCTCAAAATTTTGTTATATGTAATACCTAGTGTTACATAGAGCAGGGTATTTTAATAAAACAAACAATCTTAAAGAGGGCTTATATGATTCAAACAATTGGGTTTCTATTAAATACCATATCAGTACTATCATAGGCCAGGGTCAGACGAACGACGACGTTGCATTTATTACAATAAATTTATTGTCGTAATTAATTACGACATGCGGTCACACGTACTACAACCTCGCATTTACTACAATAAATACAATGTCGTAATTAATTACGAGATGGGATTAGCTCATCATTTTCAGCATACAAGATATAGTAATGCAATGTCGTAATTAATTACGAGGTGGGGTCACACAGGGTTTTTACCGCATTACTTTCAACTTTATTACAATAAATCCATCTCAACGATGAAAATTCTCGTCGTTCATTTTTTTTAATGCGACGACGACCCTATTGTAATAAATACGGGTCAGACGTATTATGAGAGCAAAATTTATTGTAGTAAATGCGACCTCGTCGTTCGTCTGACCCCGGCCATACTCATGGCATACCCTAATCCTAACGGACCCTTAGCCTAAGCCTCAGTCTAAGCTTAAGCCTTTCTATAACACTACCCCTAACAAAGACTTTAAATTGATATACATTACAGGTCAATGGGAAATAATACTTGCACCATCTCAAAGAATTATGGGTAGCATACCATGCTATTTAACTTCCTTTGTAAATAAATGGGTTTTTTTTTACTTTTTCAGAGAGATAGAGGATTTATGACTTGTTAATTTTTTTGGTTTTCCTCTCCATTCATAGCTTGATCTGAAGCCTTTGATCAAGTATTTATTCTAAAACACATCAAAGCTACAATAAAAGAAAATCAAGTTGCACATTTGAATTGCCCTTTACATCATCAATACTCATGACAAATAAAACTACTTAGCAGTGGGAAAAACATACCTAACCGGATACATCTCCAAACAGTCATGCCAAGTATCTTCAAACTGTGATTTTTTCATCTTCACCACAATCTTGTCCTTTGCAGGGTTATAATCAAAGTCAGGGGAAACTATGGTATGGAAATGGACATTCATGCTGCATCCACCACGGGCAAGGAGCCCAGGAGGTGTCACTCCAGATGTGTTGTGTGACCTATAATAATAAATGACAAGTGACCTTTATTTATAACATATTATTAAAATATTTCAATAATAAGTAATTTAATCTCAGAACATTAACATGTCACAACCTACATTACTCATTCAGATTGTCTGCACAATGTTAAAGGTGCAAGTCGTGATTCTGGTGCGATGAAAACCTCACCTCTTTTCTGGCTAAATAAAAAGAAGAATACAATGTAAATGTAGTCTGAATCTTTCACTTGATTCCGAAAATTTGTTTTCAAGTTACAAGCTTTTCATCATTTATAAATCGGATAGACTGCTGTGTTATAATTACTGTCGTGACCCCAACATTAATTTTCTCAAAAATATAAGCACATTGGATAGAATTGTTCGGGGATTGTAACATAAACCAGTCAAGAATTCTCACCGGATAAAAATCTCAATTTTGATATAGGTGATCTTGAGGCCCTTTAAATGACATACCAGTATTGGAAAAATCTAAATGAGTCAATAAAATGTAGATTTACTGTGATAGTTTATTGTCTTCAAAAACGGGCAATGAGGATAATTTCAAACAGTGCATATCTTTGTCCTACAAAACCTATATTTACTGCATTAAATTGTCTTAACATATTTACTACAGAGATTGTGGGTTCGAGCCCCGGGCCAGGCGGTTATCGTCTCCTTGTTTCCTTGAGCAAGAAACTTTACTCTACTTGCTCCGTGGTCGGACAGTCACGTAAAGCCGTGGGTCCCCTGTACGAATAGACTCCTTCATGGGGTATGCATGTTATATGCAAGTACTTGTATCATTGATTGATTGATTGATTGATTGATTGATTGATTGATTGATTTATATTTGACATGTATTTGAAAGAAACCTCTATATTTATGTTTAAATACAAACACGGATTCTTACCTTTGTCTTTTGATAATTTCTTTACTACAAATAGTGAGAACCACCAATACAATACACGAAATAAAAACGACTTTGAAATACCCATACATCGAATTAAAACTATTTTAAGTACTGGACCAAAATATGGAATCGCTTACCAAATCATGTCAAAGATGCAAAGTCAATAGGCCATTTTAAGAAAAATATAAGAACTATGTTATTAAATTCAAATTAATGTTTTTCTTAACTTCATCGTGTTTATTCATGTACTAATATTAAGTATGCACACTGATTCTTTGACATATGTGTCTATTTATTTTGAGATAAAATGTTCTGTTTGCTAGCTTCCTATGAGGTTGTGAGTGATTGATTGGAGTGTAAGAGGGTATGTGAGTGAAATATTTTACTTCATCGTGTATTCTTTGCTTTTATTGTCTTCTGTTTGTAAAGGGGGTGCAACACTCGACAGGCTTTTTGCTTCTTGTTGCATCTCCTCCATCTGTTTGTTTTTATGTTAATTTTATTTGTGATTAATGGAAATAAATAAAATTGATTGATTGATTGATGATTGATTGATTGATTGATTGATTGATTGATTGATTGAAGAAAAATAAGTAATATGTTGGGTGCACTACTCACAATCTAATTTTAACTTTGTCCATAAGTCGACAAGTGGCCGGGCCAAGTGGACTAAACATAAGCAGTGGCGTGCCCAGGATTTTTTGAGTGGGAGGGCACAATCATCAGTTTCCCCCGAATGACCGGAGGCAAAATTGTGTAACTTTGAAAATGCGCGCGTAGCGCGTGAAAATTTTTGTAAATCCAGCTAAAAATTGGCAAATTTCGACTGAATATTGGCAATGCATGAAAGTTCGCGCGAAGCGCACACAATTTTTCGCTTTTTCACATTTAAATTATCAAAAACTAAAGGAAATTCAAGTTTTTCAATGATTTTCAAAACATTTAAAACTATTTTTCTTTCCTTTTCTTTTGATTTTTTTCTCTATTCCCCTTTCTTTTCTATCTTTTTTGTGTCAAGATCCCCAAATGGGGCCTTTTCCCCCGACTGACTCACCAAACTGGGGGGGCACGTGCCCCCCCGGCCCCCCTTTGTCATAAGGACCTAACATAAAATATAACTCGCCAATGGGATTTGGCATAACTCACCTTAAGGTCTTGGCGTACAATACAACTTGCCATTTGGACTTGGTGTAACTCGCCTTGAAAACCTGGCATTACTTGGTGGGGGCAATTCATTTTTTTAACTCACCATTGGAATTTGACGTTACTTTGCGGGGAAGATAATTTAACTCGCTTCTAAATAACTGATTTTTTTAGCTTGCCAAAAATCTATCCCATAGGCCTACATGAATGCAAATCTACAAAGCTTACCCAACAGAAGTATTTTGCCTTTGATTTTCTTGCGTCTTGGTTTGCTTGTTCCTTTTCCTATTCCGTCTTCTTTTTCTTCCCTTAGGCTTCACGTTATCTCCAGTTTCATCTGGTTTCCTATAAAAATGTCCCCCTTCCTGCAAAACAAAGCAAAATGTGTTTGGTGTATGTGCAATATCATACTTGTATTTCAAAAACACACTACTTACATAACAGCACAAATAACATACTATACCACAACCCTCATCACAGCACAAAAAACAACAACACCACACTATACCCAACCATGCACAACACCACACCAACCTCACACTACCCACCCTCTATCATACTAAATCCAACCCACCATAAATTAGATTAAAAAGTAGGTATGTTTTAAAATCTCTAGCAGTGTAGTTCTAAAAAGATTATTATATTTAAGAATTTCTCAAGTTCATATAGATGCACATTGTCAAGAAAAATACAAAAAATTGGGGTTTTCCCGAAATAAAAACCTTTTGTACAGAGCTGAAAGTCTTTTCTGACTCAATCTACTTAAAACCATATTAATATACACCTAACCACAATGATTCTGTATCTTATTGTTGTCCTCGGGGGACTTAGCTACATTGGTGTGCACATGGGTGAACAAAAAACACAGGAAAAAGGGTTCATTTTTTCCCGACCAGCATGGAAAGCACTGCTCATGTTTAGGGTTATAAAAAGATGGGGGTTTTTTCCAAAACAAAAAAAACACAAAATGTCCACTTCATAAAAATTAGTGTTTTTTCAAAACCTGAAAAAGAAAATCCAACTTTTAGAGGTTAAAATTTGGTGTAAAATTGCACATTACTCCTCGTTTACGGGTATTTCTTTAAGGAAAGCTAAAACTTGTTTTTTTATGGTATTCTGTAAACCTATGTTTACCCATGTGTACATGAATATAGCTGA
>JXSR01S024544.1:20115-34530 GCA_000969725.1 Ophiothrix spiculata
CAAAATTAGTCCAAAATAATACAAAAATCATGAACAATTCATGTAAAAATATTAATACTCAGTGATTTGGTCTTAATCAATCCTAATCAATCATTACTAGTCTCTTACACAATACAAAAACCACCAGTTCACAATGTTGTAAAAAACAAGGGATATGCTATCCATGGATCTCATAACAGAGTCTGATTGCTTGTTGCATACTTCAAGGTTTATAGAGTATAAATGGCCAAACACTTGGATTCAGGATCTGCAATATACCACCAAGGGAACTCATGCAACTGTTAGATGTTCCCATTCATACCATCCAATAGAATGACAAGTCCCATTGTAACAATTTAACAATGACATTTTTGCCAGAAAGTGATGGATGATTGGCATCAAAATAGCGGTTTTAACCTCTCAATCAAATGCCTGGGTACTCCATGCATTAGCAATCGTTCTTTAGGCACACAATATATATCAGGTATATGGGATAGAACAGTCTTCCAACAGAGTTCAAGTAACGGTGGTATGTGAGGTTCCAGCCATATCTTGTGCACGTCTGATGTCCGGACACGATCTTCTAGCTGTGTTACTCCTCCGTATATATACATGCATTTTGTCTGTGTAGTAAAATAATGATAGTGCACAGTTAATAAGTACTTTGCCAACATTGGGGCAATCTACATGGAGTGCAAATCCAGATGCATGCGCATCTCCGAGATCCGCATCTCCATAGACCACTAACATGTACGCATGTACGCAGAGTGCTGTACAGCAGATCCGGATCCGACTCCAGTGTGGCCAAAGCCTACTGCAAAACGGCTTACGGAGATGCGAATTCGCCTGGATTTGCACTCCCTTGTAGATTGGCCCATTATACAAATTGAACTGCTATGAGGGGCAGGGCTGTAAAAAATGTTTCTTTCCAAGCAAGCCAAGTAGAATTTCCTGCCAGTTTGGTAATATTTCCTCGACTTGACACATTTCCTTCATGTTTTTCTTCTTTTTTTTGCTTTTTCCCTCTGAATCACAAAATTTCCTGGCATGGAACTTCCTGTATTGCTCATTTTCTACAGACCTGACAACAGGGGTATGATTAAAATAATTTCCAAGGATGCATGTGATCTCAAAACTTCTCATGAATAGTCATGGACAACACAGGTATGATTAAAAATAATTTCCCGAGAATGCGGGTGATCTCAAAACTTTTTCGTGAAATGTCATGGATTCACATATTATAGTTAAAAATCTGATTTTGGAGTTTCTGCGGCAAATACTATGTCATATATACCAATTATATGGAGCGAACATGTTAACCATTTATCTTCAAATATATTAGTAACATACATACATACATACATATTATTTTTATAGTGCGGTTACTCTTAAACAAGGTCTAAGTGCATTAACAATGCATTCTTAAAATTACAATAATAAATACAATACACAAAAATATATGACCAGCGGTGGAGAACCGTTAGTCAACCCTCAGGGTGGAAACCCTAAGAGCTTACAGTATTATAGGTGATATTAAGAAAATAAATACAACTTAGACTAAGATTGACTGCAGGCGAAATACCGGCAGTCTACCCTCAAGGCGAAGGATACCGTGAGAGCTAACAATGGTTAAGATGGGTTTATGAAATTACAAAATGCCCTACAAATTACAGAATGTATAATGATCAATGGTCTATATATAATTATTGTACACAGTAGTTACAATTGAGTGGAGAAAATATAGGTTAATTTTCAATTTCTTTTTAAACTATCTAAGTGTATTGTTCTTATTCTGGGAATTAAGAAATATAGTCCTTGTAAAATTACCAAACTACTTGCCAAAGTGATGGTACAGGGTGTATCAAAATTAGTACTCAGAATAAATAAATGTATAAAAATACTTCCTGTTCCATTTTAAAACGCAGAATTATCTTAGGGACCGCTCATACGCCAGGGGGAAATGGGCTTTTTTCCAATTTTTTTATCCATTTTTTTTCGCATTCCCCCCAATTTCTGTTTTAAAAATTCAGGTTCACCCCTAATGACAGACGAAAAATTTTGGGTTCCCCTCCCCCCTGCTGTATAGAGTTTGTAGGCCTTTATCAATTATATTAGTATTCACACTTACTGATGTAATGGAAGCAGAATGGAAGAACGATGGTTGTGGCATCTCAGCAGGTAGCCTGTACCATCTCAGCTCAGATAAACTCAGTTTCCATATATCATTGAAGATTTTAAGGTTATTGTGACCACCACATATGTAAACATCTAAAAAATAAATGGACAAACAACAATCTTAAAATTAGGCTGAATTTATACTCATAATACATGTGCCTGTCGTATGTGCCTTTCGAGCCCAATGTCTCTAAGACTCATCAGACCAAAATAGACAGCTACGCATCATTGGTTTCTGATATCAATGATGAGGGTCACGATTGCTCACTTATCGCTTTTGAAGTTGGGTCACGTGGTTGGATAGACGCAGACAACAAGAATAGAATGACCTGTCACATAAAACGTCTTAAGTGCATTGCCAAATACTCTGAGCTTAAAAACAACATCACCAAATCTGCGCTTGAGTCTTCCTATGCTATTTTCAATGGACGACTTGAGCAAGATTGGACCATCAATGAGGTCATTTAAATTCTTTTTTGGGTTTTTTTTTCTCCATTTATTTTTTCACTGCTCGCCTGCCCCACCCTTTTTGTTTTGTAATTGTCCCTCTGTTTGTAGCTTGTCTCCCCTTGCCTGTGGGCAGTATAGGTCACAGATGTTCTTGTGTATGTTTGTCATATTTCTTTGTGATTTCAATAAAGATGATTTAATAAAGTGGTGCTCTGGCAAAATGAGCAGAAAGTCGTGATTGAAGATTTTGAATAAATGGCTGCTAAAGTACAAATGTGATGAAAAGATCTAATTTTGTTTTTTGACATAATACGCATTAATTCACATGTGTTAATCTCATAGATTTAAAGGGGAGATACCAGGCTTTGTATACCAACCCGTGTAATGGCGTCGTCAGCCATGGAGCTCAAATTGGGGGTATTCGGGTCCACTCGGTTCCCGGCAAAATCAACTCCGAGAGCTGAGACTTGGTTACGCGTAGAGTCAACCTGCGCAATAATAATTTACGCGCATGATACGCCAACCTGCACGCAAAGCGTATGTGCGTGTTTCAATATTCGCGCATTATGACACGGTGCTATGCCTCATCGGCAAGCTGTCGGTCAAACTCGAATACCCCCAATTCTGTCTCCATGCCGGATAAAAATGGCGGACATGTCTGGTATCTCCGCTTTAAATCTATGGTTAATCTATACCTCGCGTTTTGAAGGTCAATAATGCCGGGAAGTGCAATTATTCTTGGGTATTTGATTGCGTTTTGCTTATCATACACTATAGTAATCAGTAACTTTTAAATCGATTTGCGACAATGTTTTACTGCCAGATTTTGAGTGGACTGCCTTGAATTTCGATCTCTAAGTGAAGATTGTAGAAAGAAAGGATATTATATATCATTCGAAAGCTGATATTATAGAGAAATGATATATGTCATAAACTCAATTTTGAAAATTGTGACTTTCCGCTCATTTTCCAGAGCACCACTCGTATGTTTTAAATATTCCTATAATTTACACCACAAATGACCTCCATAGTTCAGTTAAATTCAAATGCAAACAGATTGCAGTAGCTTATGCTGACAATGAAAACGTAATGAAAGTTTCGCTTTTCTTACCTCAAAAACCTGAGATATGTGTGCCAGTGCATTTAAATCAAGCCTAAATTCAGCAACATGACCAAATCATTATTTTACAAAACACCTACTTTTTCCTATAGTTCATACAAACTTGTGGTTTCTTATAAAATTGGGTGAATTCATCAGGGAATTACATTTCTTTTGGCAAAGATTTGGGGAAGAGCCGAATACTCATAGAACAAAACTTCAGAGGGATGATAAGTTTTGCATGTTCTCAATAGTTTGTTTTATCCATCTGCTTTAACATTTACATTGTATTATGAGGGTTTTTCATTATCAGATCCATGATTGTTCATAGTAATTACAGGAAAAAAGTTATCTTTACCCATTCCATTAATAGTTTGAATTGTGAGCTGTGACATATTAAATGGCATAAAAATGAATTAAAAAAAGACATTTAAAGAAAGCAGTAATGTCTTGATATATTGATGAAAATGTACTGATGTTTTTTAGATGAAAGATCATGCCTTTTCTCTAAACCAACACAGTCCATTTTATTGCTGTCCTTGAAAAAAATGAGCATTTCTGTATTTAATGCTGAAGTTTGGCTTATGAGTGACTGCTCTAGTCAGTCAAATTTTTTGTAAGTGAACCAAACTTTTTCCGCTACTTCGCATGATGCAAATATGTAACTATATTGGGACACTTTTCATCATTAGATGGTGTAATCTGGTTATATAGTTGAAAAAAGATCTCAATTCACATTAATTTGAATATTAGTGATTGGGTTTTTGAAAATTGCAGAATTGTGTGTCAATACTCACAATAAGCGATTCACTAATACCGTATCCACTCGTCCAATTCAACTATGGATTTTTTGAATCTTTATCGCATTTACCGTTGAGTTATTTCATACCAGTGGCAAAACCTGTTAAAATACTACGATAGTATTTTTTAAAATAAAATGCTAAAGTGAACAATAGCCAATGAAGAAAAGAAATAAAAGACTATCATAAGCTGTACTGCACTATGATAGATATCTCCATGGCCTAATCAGTGGTTCACAGCAAAAGGAGAACTGGAGTGCTGGGGAAAGCTATAAACACATGACATGAGATATGCATGCACTCTCCTTTTAAGGGTGTCACACCATTATCAGAGATGTCACCGACTACACTATCTGGCAAGTTATTTCATATATGCACGGCTGCGTGGATGAAAGTCCGGCCAGTGGAAACAGTTCTGGATACAGGAACGGCAAGAGCATGGCAAGGCATGGACAGACTGGATGACGGTTAAAGAAGATAATGAATTGTTCAACTTTTGTAAGTGAGGGTATCTATAATTTTTGGGAGTTTGTCCGGTGACAAATAGTTGAATTGGACAAGTAAAACAGTACCGTATGTAATCGAAAAAAAGGGCTGAGTTTTGAAAATAAAAGATTTCAGTTGTGTCTTCATGACTTACCACTATCACATTGGACACTACTGTGATAAACTCTTCTTTCTGGGAATTCTCCATTTTGTGAGGCTAATAAATGTATCACTTCCCACTCCATTTTCTCCAAATTATATGCATGAAGCTGTAACATAATAGAAGAAACAGAAAACATCACATCAACAAAATTTTCAATTCATATTTGGTTTTTGATTAAATTATCGTAAACGTATAACAATAACACATCTCATATTTATTGTTGTTTCAAATAATTCTGTGACACAACAATTTAGAGCCCCTGAGATAACACAATTGCGTGTGTATTTTACGCGAGTACACAGGCACACGCGATGTCGCAGAACTGTGGATTACTGATTGGAAACGGTGTTACGTACTTCCCGGTGTCCCATTCTTGTCACATTTGTGGATACACAGTAGCTGCGTTCAGAAATCATGTTTGTGTCCAAAATTTATTTGAAAAAATAATAGTCAGTTTGATTGTTTATCTAGGTTGGCCTATACAGTAGGGGACACACAGGGCCGATGACAAAGTCATAGGGCTCCAAGTCCATGCTAACAGCACAAGCATGGATAGCCTCTAAAGGTAGGGATATTAAAGAGAAAACCAAAACACATTCGCTTGCATGAGAGCAGTACTTGGACATTGATGAGGTGATTCTCTACCATTTCAACCATGTTCAAAAAGGAAAAGATATTTGACTCCACAAAACTAATGTGATACTGTGGAAGTCGCCATGATAATTTTGCAATTTTACCTTGACGCATGAAGTACTTAAAACCAAAAAAATCAAACTGACTATGTTAATATACCAATAAGCCACTAAATATAGCATTTTGCAATCATTATGATTTGACGATAAGCCATATTTTTATGATTTCTGCCAGGATTTTAATTAATTAATGTTGTCAACTTTAAAAAGTCCTGGAATTCTAGAAATTTTCGTAAATGTTATATGCCCTGAGTTATATTGACACATCCTGGAGAGACATTCGCTCACCTGGTCCTAACCAATATCAGTTTTCGAAATAAGGGGTTTTTACATGCACAAATGCATGTAAAATTTGCTCTGTGCATGTGAATTTTTGCTTGTGCATGCAATTTTTGCTTGTGCATGCAATTTTTTGTGTTTTTCAGCCCATTTTTGATGAATTGTCTCATTTGTGCATGTAAATTTTATTTTCTATTTCGACCACTGACCGATGTTTATGCTTAATGCAATCAATACCACCAGGTGAGCAAATATGTTAGGACCAAAGAAGTTAAAATCAAGAAGTGGTGCCTGTTGCCATCTTGTCAGTGAGTTATTGTACCTCAGGATATGGTTGGATATGTGCCCGATATCCAGGAAGATCACGGAAATCCTCACTTGACGCATATACACAGGCATGGGAATGAAATTCCATGAAAAAACAGGCTAAAAAAACACATACATTTGGCCACAAAAAAACAGGAAAATCCTGTTTAAACAGGGATATTCTCATGCCTGATATACAGCATGTGCATTTTGTTTCACATACAACCGTGTCTGCATTTCAAGTAGCGTCTATTGCGATACGATGTGATCAATTAAGGTACGCTAACTATTCTGCTAATCCGCTGTGAAGACTCTCAAAGTGTGGTATGTAGATCCGTAAAATGCCGGAGGTTTGACAACTCACCTTCCATAATCGATAATCCAAAAAGGGCCACCATCCTATAGAATTAACATGGCAGCCAAATCAAAATGGCAGCGAGCAACACATCTCCTTTACAATTTCTTCAGTTAGGCCTAATCCACCATTCATACCTTCATTAAGCTTTTATTCTCTCCATAGAGTTCGCTCCAACTGCATCCAATGATAAAAATCCTATTGCCATGATGTGCCAACCCATGTCTATACATGCCTCTCATTTCAATCATATCTCTGGTTTGTGACTTAGCATCGGATAATGTCCTCCATTTTTGTGTCTTTAAGTCCAGCATATGTAGATCGGAATCAAAGAGGAAATCAAATTCTGATATTTGTCGGCAGCCTCCGTAGACAAAGAGTTTATCTTGCAACAGAAGAATTGCCTGCAACAAAAGAGATGTATACATAATTTAGACACATTTTAAAAAGTGCAAATCAGGGGCAGCATTTCATGCATCTAGGGTCCAGTAGAACTGAAATTTAAAAACTTTACAATTTGGCCGAAGTCATAAAAAGATATTATATGTGTATCATCATATGTGATGACTCACCCCGAAAAGGGGGACTTTGCGACAGAACACTTTTCGAGAAACAGATGAAAATAGGCAGCAAAAAAATAGAAAATAATAAGAATTTCCAGCAGATTTTCTGTTGTAAAATTTGATCGCATTAATCAATTTCAACAAGTAAGGTGTCATTTTAAAAGTTAGAAAATGCTGTAACAGATGAAATTATAAAACCGAAATTGATATCATCTGCAAATTCCCCCTTTCGGGGTGAGCCATCACATATATCAAAAATTTACTCAGTGGTGTTGGAGACGACAATCATACCCATGCTTTTTCTTCAAAATTGCAATTACCAAATCCAAACTTTAGCAAACTATTAAAACTCAATCTTGAAATTAATGCCAGAATGTGAAGGGTTCCCAGGATTGCTGAGAGCAATAACATGCTCATGCTATTGCTCTTGCTTTTCTTTAAAGTCAGTCCCTGATGCCATCAGTCCGGGCAACGAACCAGATCTGGTTTGGTCGAACCAGATCCGAATCAGAATTTGGTGTTTTTGTGGGGGTTTGTTGCCGGGTGAGTTTATTAGAGGTCTGGTTGAACTTTTCTTGCTGATTTTGTAAATTTTAAGATATTTCCTAAAAATCTACCGGGAGTTTTTAAATATCTGCCATAAGGTTAATTATTCGTAATCAATTGAATATGCAAATTATTTTAAAACCATTTGTACCAAAAATATAACATTGCTCACTAAGAACATGTTAACAAAATAGCCCAAAATACAATCTGTATATGATAGTTAAAAATTTTGATTTAAAATTTTAATCTAAATGTATAAGTGTGTGCATTGTGGGATTTATTGTTACAGATCTGGTTCAACTGAACCTGATCTGGTTCATTGCCCGGACTGGTCATAAACAAGCTGGGTTATTTTGTGTTCACTTTTGCTCTTGCTTACCTGACCATACTTTTTTGGTGGTTTCTCTCCGGTAACCTGCAATATTGACCATCTTCTTTCTCTTAAATCTAACATGTATACTTTATTGTTGCTAATGGATCCCCATGGAAAGCAGGTACCACCAAATAGCAGCAATATATTCCCTGCTATTGTCACTGAAACAAGAAGGAAATAATTATCATTATATCATGATTACAATGATTTGAGCCGTACAATAGTTTGTACTATTGCACGGCATGAAACAAACATGTGTGATATAAAACAAATATTGAATGCCTATGCACGTGCAATAGTACAAAATATATCATTCGGTCAAATTTGGACTGATCCATTTCACTCCGCTACGCCTCGTGAAATAGAAAAGTCCAAATTTGACCTCATGATATATTTTGTACTATTGCACTCTCAGGCATTCAATATTTGTATAGTACCGTATACAAATATTAACTGCTTATGATTGTGATGGTAAAAATATACCATCCCAAATTCAAAGATTGATTGTTTCATTTGGACAATCAATCTTTCAATGAGGGGTGGTATATTTTACCATCATACGAATATAAACAGTTAATATTTGTTTTATATAACTCATTTATAGATTCTAGTCATTTGATAACACATTTAAACTATTGTACTTACACATTATCCATGTAGCAGAAAGCAATATGTCCCTACTGTACACTGTAGTTTTCAGTCAAGTACAATAAGGCCCGGTCCAGACTCTACTATCGTATAGAATATTTTGCTTAGAATATTCTATGCCGACGACAAAATGACGTAGGTCATCGAATAAAACACACAGTTTTATTTGATGACCTACGTCATTTTGTAATCAGCAAAGAACATTCTAAGCAAAATATTCTATATGATAGAGGAGACTGCACCGGGCCTAAGGGTCGATATACTATCAAACGGATGAAAATGATAGTAAAGACTATCAAACCGATGATAGTGATAGTAAAAATAACAAATGGTCACATGTTACAATCTTACCAATCAAATGACTAGAATCTATGGATGAGTTATATAATAGTAATTATCATTTAACTGTGCAGTCCACTGGTGAAAAACTAGTTTCCTCCGCCCATGGCCCATAACAGTCTTATGCAATTTCCGTTGGCTGATCATGATTTACATGCCATCTCAATATTTCCAAGAAGACACAGTGCTTGATTTTAAGGGTTTTTACTAGCACAAATGCAAGTCAAATTTGCTCTGTGCAAGTGAAATTTTGTCAGTACATCATTGAGTGCAAGTAAAATTATCAGTTTTTTAGCCTATTTTTGAAGAAAACCATCATCTGTGCAAGTAACTTAAGCACTGACACAAGATCATGTCTAAATACCTCAGAATAAATCACTGTGACCAATTCAGAATAAGGCCAAAAAAAAATAATTGTTATGTTGCCATCAAGTGGGATTTCTGAAAAATTGAGTTGGTCGGTAGGAAAATAATTATTTTATTATTATTTTATTTTCTTTAAAGCACCCAAAGTACCAAATTTGGGTGCATTTTCCACTATTTTCAAAATATTTTCTCAAAAAACACCCAATCAGAGCAAAATTGGGTGCTTTCCTGACCCTAATATTTTTTTTATTTTATATTTTTGGATTGGGTCGGTCGCTGAGGGCAACATAACAATTTATTTTTTTGGCCTAACGACTAAGCAAGGAGACTGATGTGCAAAGTATCTAAGTCAAGACTTTCCGGCTGAGCAAAGCGAGGTAAGTTTGGACTGTAATTGTTGTTGGTGTTAATAAATAAATTGAGCTAACTGGGCTCTGTACAAGAACTAAAAAAATCAGAAGAGCAAATGTCCTTGGATGTACAGCCTAATTGTCTTGTGGATACATGTACCAAACTTTGGGGACCAATCCGAGCAGTGATGGTGAACCATGGTCCTTCAGTGACTAAAATTCAGCTATTTTACTTTGGGGCTATGCCCCTTTGTAAAATAGTAAATTTTGTATACTATTGCCAGAATGAAAGAGCAGTCAATATTTGTTTTATATACCACTTTTTTTGTGAGGGCAATAGTAGAAGACTATTGATTGGCTCAAATCATGCCAATTGGTATATAAAAATGAATAAATGTATAGTTTTAAGCCAGAGATCTGAAAATGTCAGTATATTTGTTTTATATACTGTATTAATAAATTTTTAGATAATGTAATTTTTACTTGTCCAATGGCCTAATTTAATTAATCTTATTAAAAAAATGCACTAACAAACTGCTATAACCATGAATGCAAGAAATAGGTTAATGCGCATATTGGCTTGCGTGTCAAAGTTTGTTGCGTGCGTAAGTCCGTGCGTGAAAATGATGCGGCTATAAAGCCAGTAAATAGTCTTTTAAAACCCGTTAATAGTCTTTTCAAAAGAACTATTTACTAATTTTTTCAAGATGGTTAAAACTATTTGTAATAATGTCATAGGGTATCAACACACTTAAATTTATTGATAAAGTATATAAAATACAAATATTAACTGCTTTGAGGGGCATGGTTTAAATTATTTTCCCGAGGTGATCTCAAAACCATGAATATACCCAAAGCGATACTGAGGGGAAATAATTTTAACCATACCCCGAACAAAAAGCAGTCAATTTTCATTTTATATACCGAATATATAGATTTTTGTCCTCTGGTTGGTTAAAAGAACCATTTTAGCACTAAAAGCGCCCGATGAATTTACGATATTTGTTTCTCCTTTCAGTGCTGATCGCGTCATTTTGTGTGCACAAGATAACTAGCTCACGCACTGCAGCGTGTGTTTAACCATGAATGCTTATATAGTCGCGCGCGCGTAAAGCTCGAGTTACACGACGCAAAGTGCATTGAGCGGGCCTAGTGAATACTATGCCCCGGGCATATTAAATTTATAGGGCCTAGTTTAATCCAGGCCCTCACTTTTAACCAATCAGAGGATGGGAATCTGTATATGAGGTATATAATAAAAACTATTTCCCCTCAGTGATCTTGAGACTATATACTATTTCCCGAGACCGAAGTATATCGGGGTCTATTTATGGTTTGAGGCATGCACACTCTTTGACAGGCTCCCAATCTGATAGCACAGTCAGAAATATATTCTAGAATTCATATCATATTTACAATCAAATCTTTCAAGAATTTTAGTCATTTCAACCAGAAGATTCCTCAAAACTTTCTTGCACTATAAACTTTTTTTGATACCATAATGAACTCACTTGACATTGATGCTGTTTGTCTTGGTGGTTCCCCCGTGGTATCTACTTCATACCAAATCTTGGTATCAAAGTTGAAGCACCATAACTAGAATGAAAAAGAGAAACATAATTGTCCTGTTAAGATGTTCTTGATATTTTAAAATGTATTTTATGAGTTCAAACGTTTTTGGACAAAAAACACCCTTGATTTTTCTTTAAAAAAAACCCTCTACTTTTGGCACGATCGTGTTTCACTTTGATAAAGCAAAAATTGTCTCTTTTGCTTCAAAATATGTGGATCCTGATGTGTTTTCCCATGATTGCCAAAAAAATATGTTTTACTCCGCACATAATTGATCAGAGAGATACAATTTAAAGCAAGATCATACCAGCAGTGAGCCTGTCACCTGTAACTTTTGATTGTTTGGGAATGTCTGGGTTTGTTCTTGATAAAATTGATACCTTCCGAAAGATTTGGCCTAAAGTTGCATTATATTATAATTTATAATACATTTTCTTTTTCCGTTGCATATATATGACCATTTGCTGGATTAAGTGAAGAATTTGAATAAGAATTCTTCATGATAATTTGCGAAAGCCTAAACAAGGTGATAAAATATGTTCAAAGAAAAATATCGATATGGTTGCCTGAATAGTTAGTCATGATTCATTATAATTTTAAGCTGTTTTAACTCAAATCAATTTTTGAACCAAATCTTATAATTTAGGCCTAGAATGTACAGTGAAACCTCTTTAACACGAAATCTGTGGGGACACACATTTTAGTTTGTGTTAACAGGATTTTGTGTTATCCATCATTTATAATGTTATACAAAGTCAATGCCAGGGACTTGCAAAGCAATGTGTTAGGCTAAATAAAATTAATTGTTTGTCTCAAAGCTCCCGCGCGCGTTAGTTTTTCAAAAGGTTGAAAAAAATATTTTTTTTGCCGTTTTAATTTTTTTTTGAAAAATATTCATATGAACTCCTTTTATATTTACTTGCAACATAAAATTTCTAATTAAATTGGTTCTTTATTCTGTTTGTTATTTTTAAAAAGGCCTATCTTAACATTGATTTTGTATTTGACATGTAAATACATGAGGAAGTACATATGGAACTCTTTTCTATTTAGAATAGCACTCATGACTTCTGTCACACACGAAAAAAAAATCTAAGAGAAAAAAAATAAATAAAAATAAAACTTCATTTCGTATTATTTTTTCAAGAGAGGAGAGCTTTGAGACAAACTATTTTTTTTAAATGGCCTTATGTGGGTTAGCAGATTTCCTGTTAAAGTGGTTCCACTGTACTACTTCAGAGAATTACCTCTTGAAAGACTTCATTGAACAAGATTAGATTGTCATCTTCCATGTCTGGATTAGGGTGGTCATGAGCCACCTGATACTCAGGATGGTAACCCCCAAACACATACAGATTTTTGTCGTCAGTCGCACAGCAGTGGCCACTTCTTGGGTACGGTGTTCTATGACCTGTCATATAAAATCACAAAAAATCAGGTAATTATAGTGCAATCATAAGAAATATAGACCTGATTGCATGGTTGCACCATTTTGGGAAGAGCCTCGACCTGGCTTGTGAGATGAATGGGAACTTACATAATATTACGATTAACAGTTTGATTCCGTCTTTCAAAAACCATTGACCTTGCATGAAGTAAATACATCGTAATTATATAACATACTAGTTTAACTGACTGTCAAATCGAGGCTCTCCCCACAAATGGCGAACCGTGCAAGTAGGGAATGCTTAGATCATGAGAAAACATATTTTTCCTTTTGATTTGGGTTTATATGCCTCAGAAGTTCAAGTTAGATCGCTAACAGCTTGTGTATGGTCAATTTCACAGTAAATTCAGGATCAGAAATCCTGCTGAATTTCATGATTCATCTAAGCTTTAATAGGGTATGTGTAAATTTTTCCTGAGTTTGTATACAAAAAAAATGTATCTTCATAGTTCCTCCAGATTTATTCTGAATGCAACAAATTGGGTGTTTATATTCAAAAGTTGCCTTTTGGTAGCAGTTGTTTGCACGCTTCTGTGTATCACGTAATTAAGTCAGTGACGTTGTGAACTCGTAACTTTGTGTGCTTCAAAATAAGTATTTCATCCATTTTTGGCTCATTCACTGATAGCAGATTTAAAATTAATTGTTTGATTATGCATGTTTGATCAAAAAGAGTCATGTTTATACTTCTTAGTAATTATTTCTAGCGAACTGTTTTACTTGCCCATCACACATCTGAGGTTCGGCGTACCGTACCGTAAACCATGGTTACTTTAATCAAGTGCTGCTTTAACTCTTGCAGGGTTATTTTGGCCAACCCAAAATAAAAACATATGTCGTCAAATTTTGAAAAAAGTTTAATTTAAGTTGACAATTTCTAATTTGGGATAATAGGAGCAACCAATTGTCCTGCTACATAATCCTGTGTGTATTTAGGATTGAAACAAAACAACCTGACCTATAGAATTTTTTTATATATTTTTGGGTCAAAAACACACCACAAATATTAGAGAAATTGTGATTGTCTCACCAAGAAGGTGTGTATTTAATGGAAGTGTAATGGGTCAGTTGTCAATATTATCTGTGATATTTGTGTAGGTTATTTTTTATTTGCTGTTCATTTTCAGACACAGGACAAAAAATTTAGAGAAACACAGGAGAAACAGAAAAATGGGTTTACTTGGGCCCACCCATATTAAAGAAGCCCAAACATTTGAACTTCCCTTAACCCTAACCCCACCAGAACTCACTAAAGCTCACTGTCAAAAATCACCAAAATGCGTGTAAGTCCAAATACGTCATAGACACGGGTGGCATATGGGGACGAAATCGCTGCCCGGGCAGCAGCCCCGTGGTGGCCTGCTAGTGGTGTGATCCCGGTCAGAACATGCTTTTTGTATGAGGCGCTACGGCGCCGTATACTTTGT